>JANIPM010000006.1:74538042-74555450 GCA_027478405.1 Erythroxylum cassinoides
TTCAATAATAAGGAAAGCAAGATAACAAATAAATAGAATATGTATATATTTGATGAGTTAAATACCTTATCCTTATCCTTATCAAAGAGGAATTAAAACCCTAATCTGTAATGAATATTACAACCAGTGGAACCTTTTTGGGCTTATATTGACAAACCATATAATAATACTAATCTTTTTTCATTTTTTTCTTTTTTATTAAATTGAAATATCAAGAAATAAGGAACAAAAACTCAAGAGAAAATTGCTCTTAATGAATCTTAAAATGATAAGAACATAGAAATGAATGAATGGAAAAGAAGTACATAAAAATATCTAAAATGTAAATAACTATATAAAAAAAGTTAAGATGAAAAAGTGCTTTAATGCCAAATTCTGATACGAATCTCACTAATAAGACTAGTGAGAGTTAATATCAATATAGTAGGAATAACAATCATTATATACAAATAGATTTAATCAAGAATTTGAATGTAAAAAAAAGAATGATATTAATTTTCATACTTTAGAAGAGAGAGGATTCAAATTGATAATATCTTAGGGTTTAATCACTACTAGCAAGCTAAGATTGAATCTCTAAGAGACTCTAAATCAAGAGTTACTCTAAATGGTTTAAAGAAATTCTCTTTAAGGTCTTTGATTCTACGATAATAATATTCTCCAAATTACAATCAATTTTTACACTTCAGCGTCTTGCATATGCATTCTCATGAGAACATGTCATCAAAATTTAGCCACATTTGGGTGGCAAACCAATTTAGGTAGGAACTTAAGATTAACTTTGAAGGGGCCAAGTTAATTGGTTTTTATCGACTTATCATCTTGCTGATCTTAGGGATAATGTTGTTTTATTGACAATGTATAAAGATCGTACATTCACCAATTGTAACGTTACCACAAAGTATAGTGATTTAGAATAGATTTTCAACAATAGTCGCAGAAGATTGAATATAATCTTCCAATAAAATATATGGGAAGCATGTGTCCAATTCAATAGTACTCTTTACTTTCTATGAAGTGATATATTTGTGTAGATATTCCATCTTCTCTATTATACTTCTCAATATAACAAAATTTCTTTCATGCCATGTCCAACTACATTTGATATTGGCAGTGTGACAGAATTGTCTAGGCAACAAGACATTATGGAGAGAACTGAATGGAAAACAAGGAAGCAACTATTTTGGTTATCTCAAACTCTTACACTACCATGCGACACTTGGGTAAACTAAAAGATTTGAAGATTAAAGACTAAAGTCTGTAATACCATTTCTCCAAAGCAGAGCAGAAGAAATTGACCCAATACTATATGTCAAAAAATTCAAACAAATTAACCCAAATACTATATATTTCCATCAATTCCAAATATATTGTCCACCAATGCTATAAAAATTGAAAACCTTGATGAGTTGGAATTTATAAATTTAGTGAGGAAAGATTTCTCCACACCTCGATCACATCAGTTAATTTTAACCCTTTCGTTAAATGAAGGAATCTTAAGCTTAGTATTAAGCAAGTTCTGATAATTTCAACCTCATAACCTTTATATTGTTGAGCAAGTTTTACATAATAATAAAACTCTCAATACCGTAAGTAAATAGATCAAATTTTTTAGTATAAGGGGTATCGTTCCTGCGAGGACTATTAAACACCTAAACAACATGAAGAGAACTTTGTTTAAAGTATTAAGAATTGATTTGAATTAAAATAAATAAATGAAATAAAAACAAATAAACAATGAAATAATTGAACTGCCAATAAAATGGAAATTGATCAAAGTTGAAGACTTAGGAACTGTCCTGTCTTTATTTTGTTTCTCTTGATCTTGTTGATTCAATTTATGTTAAAGTTTTGATAAATCTCTCTTAAGATCTAATAAAGTAACCTTAATTTAATTCTATATTTGTAGAAGTAATCTCTTGACTCATAAAACTACTCTTAAATTGTTCAATTATATTTGAAGCAATCCTATAGAAAATTAATTTCACAATCAATATTTCTCTTCATCAGTTCGTTAATATGATATTTGTAGGTTTATTAAGTTACCAACTCCTGTTTCGTACCTTAACACTAATGACTTGATATCTTTCTCGATTTTTTACTAAGTATATGCACGACAATTATCACAAACATTCATCAATGTATTGAATTCAACAAGAAAAAAGGTTCATAAAATAATTTGAAAATAATCCCTAAATATGAACTTCAAAATCCATAATCATGTCATACATCATAGAAATCTAGATATTCATTCAAGACAATGAAATAAATAAAGGAAAAAGAATAAAAAATGATTAAAGTCTTGATTTAGAATGCTGGAATTTCTCTGAAGCTCGTGTTGATCGTTCCTATTTAATCTACTTTGATATTGTCATTGTTGCCTCTTTTTGGTGTTTTTCATGTTCTTTTATAGTGCTTGAGGCTTTTAGGGTTGAGTCTATGGTTGTTACGCTTTATTTGGTTCCAAAAATAGCCCCGAACACTCAAAACTTGAAAAAACTTGCATTTGGAAACACCTATGCATGATCTTGCCCTGCATAATTCTTCCTTCTTTGTTACGATTGTGCAGGGTTACATGATCGTGACAAAAAGCCATGCAATGTTGCTGATCTTTGCCATGCACGATCTTGCCTTCCTACATGCATCCACAATCTTCTTCATTCTTTAATTTCCTGTTTCCAAACACTTACACACACATCAAACATCTTTTGAAACATAAAATTAAGATCAAATTCTTTCTCTTAACCAAACAAACACTTAGAACACATACAAACACTAATAATAATACAATTCTAAGCCTATACATATGATAATCATCTAAGAAATACTAAAAAAGCACTCTTAAATACCTAAAAAAAATCTACAACTATCACTCTTAAACCTTTGCTTGTCCTTAAGTAAAACTAAAAAAAAACAAAAATAAAACTCATAATCACACATTCATGCAATATGTAATAATGAAACAATGCAGTTAAATCTTATGAATTAACTTAACCTCAAACATCAATCACTCAAAATGTGTTAATATACTAACTTATTCCTTTTATGTTTAAGTACTTTGATTTGAATATACATATTAATCAAATGATTAACACCCTATTTAGTAGGTTTGTTTATTGTAATACCATTTTCAGATTTTCTTTAACGATAACCTAGTTTTTTAATGCGAAGGAAAACACTTCGTCATCAATGTCCCTTGATTACCTAACTAGGCCAATTTTTTTCTTTAGCTTGGTTAAAGTGTCATTCTAACCTTTTAAAGCAAAGACAAATATTTGGTCGTGAATGACCCTAATTACTCTATTATATTACAACTCTTAACTAGCTATTAGCTCTATTCTTAACCCAATTTTCTTAAAAAGGACCAATGGAATAGGAATTTATCTAATTCACTTTTTCTTAATAACTTAGCCTACCTCTTTTCTTCTTAGTCAATCATTCTCATGAAAGGGTACTAATAATGTTAACCGATTCAATTGACTATAATTAAACATGTATACAAACAATTTCCTAAAGTTAAAGAATATATTTCATATCCTAATTAACATGCATATTCATCCCAAAGACACTTTAACATAAAATTCATATCCTAATTTACTATGCCTTTACAATTTAAGTGACCATGTTCAAAGCTAAACTAATTCCATCAAATTCATGTCATTGACACATTCACTCAAAGCAAACATCATGTGATAATATGTTTACACAATGCTAACTTAATAAAAAACTAACATAATGCAAATGCAAAATTCACACATATGACACGCTAATTCATAAAAGTCCCCATAATTAAACAACACATTGTCTTTAATGTGAGAGAACAAACAACACAAAAATAAATAACAATAACAAAAGATTAGAGCAAGAAACACTTATGGAGATTAAGGTGGTGATGGTATGGGTGAAGGAATTTGAACACCTTGAATAGTGAAATAGTTCAATATCTTCTTTCTGTCATATCACTATTGACGTTGATGGAATGCAAGCTCCTTTATTTGTGCCTCCATGGTGTTCATGCATTCCTCTATGAACTTGTTATTTTCTGACACTGAGTTGAACACTTTCTCCCAGCCTTCCTCTTCGTCTTCCTTAGTTTCTTCAACAGATGAAACTTTAGTTTGTTGTGGTGTTAGTACAGAACTAGAGCTCGCCTATCCAATCCTATATTTCACTTATAATTTGGAACCAATATCTTGAAGTGTCATGTCATGGAATTAAATATGTATGGTTAAGAAACTCAGGAAAAATAGTAGTTAGTCCGTCAACAGATACACCATGATATTGAGCAAATGCAGTAATAAGAAAACTCATGTCAAGACAATTACCTTTTTTCATTAATAGAAGTAACTATTATTTGAAAAATATGGGTTGAAGTATAAACTCAGATCTTATGATCCATGCAACAAAGTATTCCCGTTAATGAAGGCCTACCCGAGCAAGCCGTCTCCGTTAACAAAAGAGTTAGTCATGGAGACTAGAAAGAACCACTCAGTGTCAGTAACCTCTTCGTTGACGGCATAGTCTGTTGACGTCACGTTGGAGCCAGAGATGAGTGCGTTGAGCTCACGTAGCACCTTCCTGCAGTGTTCCTGCTCTGCCGCCGATGAGCTGGAGGAGTTCTTCGGCTTCCTATTGGTTTTGTCTTCCTCTCCCTTGTAGCAGCCATCACCCCAACCAAGCACGATTGATCCAGAGTAGTCGTAGGAGACTTGCCAGAAGATGGCGTAGGTCCAGCTCTGACGAGGCCCCGTCAATGAGAGCTTACAGTCGTTGCTAGAGCATCCCTTTGTTAAACGGTGGCTGCGGTAGCAAAGACATTAGATGTTAAGTGGGTATGGAATTTTGAGGGGGTAGCCAAAGGGAGGAAAGATCGAAACTCATTAAGGAGTTCTCATCAGTCCAGAGATTCATGGTGGCCGTCGACTGTTGTAAATATAAAGGAAATGAGTTAGAGAGAGAGAGAGAGATGAAGAGGAGATAAGAGAGTGATAATTTAGGTAGCATTTGGGCTTTAGGGGCTTTATTTATTTTAAAGTGAAAATTCAGCTTATAATCTTATTTTTTTTATAAAACCAAAACTAGGAGAGGAGAATTCTTCTTATAAAATGGTGTATCTTACATCAAGTTAACCCTTCTATTTATAGTACAAAATTTCTAATAAAATACTATCATATAGAAGTGGTACACTAACTATTAAGTGGTGCATTTGGTGTACTAACAATTAAGTGGTGTATTTGGTGCATTAACAATTAAGTGATGTATTAATAATTAGTGGCACACCATATTATTTCTATCTTTTATAACAATTTTTTAATTTCCAACACAAACAAGTGAACAACAAAAGTGAAAACAAAAATTAAAAAGTAAAAAACAAAGCAGAGGACGAAAACAGTGGGCAGATTCGATGAAGCATGTGGGTGGGTCCTACGAGTCCACTATGATGGTTGACCAAGGATTGTTTCTTTCTTGTAGGCTATGTTTTATCGGGGTTATTAATAAAAGGGTTAGTTAAAGGAGGGTTATTAATAGAATGGAATATAATAAGATGAAAGGGAATGATTTTATATTACATCTCATTTCATCCTAAATAGTAAAAATAAGTTACCTTTAATTTGAGGGGTGTAGAATGAAATGTAAAATGATTAACAACATTTCACTATATTACATTATGAATCTTTCTTTCAAATAACATTTCACTATATTATATTATGAACTCTTTCATTCCTTCCAAACAACAAATTTCAAATATTACATCAATTTACATTTCATTCCATTATAAATCATTTTGTTTCATTAAAAATTTTACATTCACTTAAACATAGCCTTCAGTTTTCACAGGTACATGAAGTGGAGAAATTCGCTAAATACCAAACAAGTTTCATACTAGTATTAAGTTTTGTTTAAAGTCATACTAATATAAAGTTGTTAACTCTTTGAAATTTTAATATATTATTAATATTTAAAATTATTTTTATCATAGTAAATCACTAAATAAAGTTTTTTTATATGAATTATATTAAAAATAATTACTAAACAAGTTAAAACCATGTATATATATATTGAATATTTATTAAATAATGAAGAATAAAGGTGATGTATTGAAATTTTGTCAATCTGGTTATAGTATCTATCCGGGCTAATTTAGCAATTTAGTCTATAACGTTTACATATAAATCTAAATTGGATTATAACGTTTCGAACCGCTCAAAATGAATCATAAAGTTTGCAAAACATTCAAAATGAACCATAATGTTTAGAAAACTTTCAAAATAGTCCAGTCAAGGACTGGTTTGAATGTTTTCGTGACTGGATTGTTTTTAATGTTTTCTAAATGTTAAGATTGATTTTTAATACTCCAAAATGTTATGGTCTAACTCAAATTTTAGTATAAACATTAAGGACTAAATTATTCTTTCGCCCTATCTGTTCGAGACTTATAAAGTTAATGCTATCTTTCCCCTTATTAAAATTTAAATTATTGGTAGATATACAAATTTTAAAATTTATTATACTAACTGATAAGTAATCAATTATTAACCAACATATGAGCATAGTTAAATCAAATATATAATTACGTTGAAATAAGTTAACATATATTTTTAAAAGTAATTCAAAATATATAATATGTCATTATATATTCCTTCAGGAGATGGAGCTTAATTTGTCTTAATATTAGAAATCTATTTTTTTTGTTTTTTGTTTTTTTTATAAATAGAAAAGGAGGACACAGTTTACAAAAAAAATCGGGGAAACAGATCCCCGACAGATCCTCAGAGAGGATGCTAAGGCACCCAGTAGGTGGATAATCTAAGTAGGTGACATCAATGTCAGAGTGTCCAGCTTGAGTGGAGAGTCAATCTGCACTTCTGTTGCTCTATCAGTACACGTGACGATGAACAACAGTCCAGTTTCGATTGAAGAGTTCCAGGATACCCAAGACGATAGGATGGGTTCGTCTGAGAACGTGTAGCCGAGGATGAGAGTGTCTGGTACACCCCTAGCGAGTCCACTTCCAGCTCAATCTGCCGGAAACCTAACTGCCAAGCTAGAGAGAGCCCAGTGTAGACACCCCAGAATTCTACGGACTGCGCAGTGTACCATCCTAAATTCTGCATGAACCCGCCAAGCCAGTTACCTGCCCTATCGCGGTTAGAAATCTATTATTATTATTGTTAACTGTTAGTCTGCTACTGTTTCATATCATCAATACCATTGCTCTTTAACTCATAAAAAAACCTCAGTTATGGGCCATCAAATCAACTCACAGGCCACAGGAAGTCAGCATAAAGCTGGTACTTCACAGGTGACAAACCAAATGCTCTGTACTATATTGGCTGCTTTTAGTTAAAATTCAAAATAAAATGTATTCCTGGTAAAAAAGACAAGATAAAAAGCTTCCAAATAAAGATACGTATGACTTCAGACTTTAGCCTCAGATTCTAAGCCAATAATGATAGTTAGCACAGGGTAATTGGTGGTAAGAACGCGTATAAGACTACAAGAGAAGACCAATAATGAAAATGGACAATAAGAAAGCACTGGCTTATCACTAGATATTGAATCCCTGGCCCTCGATAAAGTATTCTCAACATGTCATTTTTAAAATAATTAACACATGGCAGACAAATTTTACTAATTAAACTACCTCAAGGCTGTTTGTAATTAAGAATTGGTTGGTACGAAGGTGTTAAACTTTAAGATGTGCTCGTTGAATAGAATGTGAAAATAAAAGCAGGGCAAGGTGAGAGTTTTGAGCCAAATAGCAAATACACAATAGTTACAAGGCTCAAAACTATGAGAACCAAAGGCAACGAGTGATCTTCCACCAATGAAAACATGGACATAGGTTAACACAAATGGCTAATCACACTATATCTACGATCTGTTGCAGCCCGTACAAAAATGTTATGTCATTGATGTGAAAAAGAAACAGTACAAGATGCCTATCCATCATAAAGTTCTTAGTTGTCTCTGTTGGATGATTCTGCATCCTCTTGAGCTCTTTAAATTTTCATATTTGGTTAAATCGATAACAAAAAGTTTAGGAGAAAGCATTTAGGAGCCTGTACACAAGATCACCAGACAGACTTCTAACTTAGTAGTCCATCCCACATTTATGAGAAAGGAACAAGCTTCCTAAAATTCCAGACACTTCCATCGAAAGGCATGAACTGAATAAACTGTACTTGGCTTGGTCTGTCACGAGTCAACTCTACTAAATCATAAAGCTCATCATCATAATTATGATACAATTGACTTGATAGCAACCAGCACATGCCCAAATTGAGAACGACTTCTCTGAGTTTAGTATCAATAAAAACCTTCAAAGCATGAACAATAACATAAAGTAGAGACTCATCTTTGGAATTTGGAATAAAGGATACAAGAAAAAACGCTTTGGGACAAAGATGACAGAAGCATTAAAAGGAAATATATAGAGAATCACCAAGGAATATTAAAGAACACACCTTCACAGGATTGAAACATAGCTTATGGCATCATTAATTAATTCCACAACACTTTTGTGCCCTTTCCTCCGTGTCATGAATTCAACTAAACTGGAACCAATGATTTAAGCTAATACTTACATAACATATGGAAATAGTTGTTGAAGATCAGTCAAACATTTTTAGGATTAATTGTCATCAAATAAACTTTCAAAATCAACTTTAATGTTGCTTTGCATAAGCTACAGTGTGAGCATTAATAGTAAGCCTACTAGGCGCAAACCACAAAAACATGACTACAAGGTAGACATGAAATAAAATCAATATCATCACTTATTAGTTTCATAAGGATATAAAATGATTAGCATTATACAAATTGTACACAGGTAGCAAATTCTTGGTTGATGATGTTTATCATAAGGAAAACAAGTACTGATTTAACAACTAAAGGTGGATTCTATCTACAACATAAAAGCCCTCATGTAAAGCTATATACCAATGACTAAATTGTCTATGTATTAGTGCACAAAGAGAAACTGAGTGTGTATATCACCTGTTGTTTTACCATAACAAATCCTTAAAAGAATGAACAGGAACTGAAATTCTTCTCTACTCTTTTCATATGCTGAATAAACTAATATATATACAAAGTCATTTCAAACTTACCTACAAGCTCATTATTGAGGTTGGATGACGACGATTTGGAAACCAATGCTCTAGCTCTCTCACAAACCAAGTCCCTCCACGATCATTACTATGACACTACGTACCTAATAATATACAATTGATGGTCAAACTTTCTTAATTGAATTTTGGAATTAAAATATGCATGTCATTACTACTACCACCTAACAATTTCAAGAAACCGAACTCCATTAAGTTTAGTTAATTTGTAAGTCAAGGCTGTATCAAATCCATAAGATTGGTCCATTAATTTGTATCTACAACCACCTTTCGTTCTTTTGCATACAACTTATAAACTTCAAAAGTAGAACAAAAGCATTCTCATAAATGTAAATGTTTACATTAAGGACAAGAATTAAGAAAAAGATCAGTATAGTAGCATGAGATATGCAAATCTAAGAAGAGCATAATATAGCTATAATGAGTAGAAAAATTATGATTTTCTGAGACATAACAGGAGGTGTGGAATAAGAATATCAAAACTCCTTCAGGCAAAAGATAGGTTGGGAAAAAATCCTCCAAAACAAGTTAGAAAGGATTCACAACTTAAGGAACGTGATGTAAGAAGTCCAGTTTCTTCAGGTTTCGCAGATCACTACGAAGCAAGGAAGAAGAGCTATAGGATTGAGGAGATAATGCTCCTCGATATTTGTATACAGACCAACTTTGCCAACCAATGAATCAAACCCAATTTGGCTCGTTATTTCTAGTATATTCTCTAGAGGTTTATGAACTCTCCCACCTGTCACTCTATATACTATCTAAGCTTGTAGAAATAAAGTAGCTGTATAGTTAGTTCATTGCTCGTTGACAGTTAACAGTGTAGAGTTGATAGATAGTGTAGCTCTGTTTTCATGTATATATATAGCAACTGGGTTTTAAGTTAAAGTAATCAAAGATACATTTTCTTTCTCTTCTCTCTAAAAAGCAGTTACTAGTTTGTTCATGGTATCAGAGCCAGACGGTTTTCAAAGCGCAAAGATCTTGATTATTGATAACTAGCTCGGTAATGGCAGATAGAGAAGAGATTCGTATTCGACCTACAACAAGTATTGAGGATGATCCGTATTTCTTGCATGCTTCTGATCATCCAGGTATGGCGCTTGTGACGACGCCATTGACTAGTTCTAACTATTTTAGCTGGAGTACAGCTATTAGAACTTCTCTTGAGGCTAAGGATAAACTTTCCTTCATCGATGGAACGTTGAAGCCACCCACAGATTCTATTCAACATCAGAAGTGGAAAAGAGTGGATTCGATGATTAAATCCTGGCTTCGAAATTCCATCTCTAAGGATCTCTGATAGTTTCGTCTATTCTCCTAGTGCTAAGCATCTATGGGAGGTTCTAGAGAAACGATTTGGGGTATGTAACACACCACAGATGTATCAAGTGCAGAGAGAAATGAGTACTACTGCACAGGGAAACAATTTGGTTACATAATATTTCAATAAACTGAATCAATGTTGGGATGAATTCGATAGACTAATGCCTTTGCCTACCTGCGAGTGTACTGGGTGTATTTGCTGTCAACGAATGACTGCCAAACTCAAGGAACGAGCAGATGCTTCTAAGTTACTGCAGTTTCTTATGGGTTTGAACAATATATTTGACAATGTTAGGAGTCAAATATTAAACCTAGACCCCGCACCTGACATTGATAAAGCTTATAGTATGGTGTTAAGGGTGGAGAGTCAGAGAGACATGCATTTGACGTTTTCTTCTTACAATGCAAACGTAGCCTTAATTGCTAACGCGCATAGTTCCAAGGGAGGAGATGATAGGTCTAGAAACAAAAGAAAGGATACTAGTAAAAAATATGATAGGCAGTGTGAACATTGTCATAGTGTGGGACATACGAAAGACACATGTTTTAAGCTCTATGGGTATCCCGAGTGGTATGAAGAGCTAAGGAAGAAGAGAGAGGCTCGAGTTTAAAGAAGGCTAGCGCTAACTTGGTTACTGATATTGCAGATACTTCATTTGATGCTCCTACTTGCTCTGAAGGTAGAGATCTCGGGAGCTTGATGATGCAGATGCAAATATTACAGCAAGATCTGGCCAAGCTTGTGCAAGGAAAGATACCAGCTTCTAAGGGAACAGGAGGAGAATTTGCAAACTTTCTCTTTGCAGGTAATGCTGCTTCTAAATGCACAGCATTACATGAATTGTATTTATTTGGTAGGAATGTTTGGATAGTCAACATAGGGGCGTCGAATCATATGTGTTATCATGATGACCTTATGAGACAGAGACGAAAACTTGACAATCATGTGTGGGTTTAATTACCCGATTTTTGTACCACCATAGTTAGTCATTTTGGTCATGTAGTATTACATCCGAGACTCACTCTTGACAATGTTATATACCTACCCTCATTCAATTTTAACCTTTTATCCGTAAACAAACTAGCCACAAATGCTAACACTTACCTGACTTTCTTTCCTTCACACTGTCTCATACAGGACCTAAAGAGTAGCAGCATCATTGCTGTGGGTGAGATGGTAGGAACCCTATACATACTTACTTCACAATCCTTTCATTCATCTGTAATAAATTGCTATGTGAAAGCCAGTATAGACACTATACCAGTATATAGGATTGATAGAACTTTGCGCTCCAAAAATGTACTTTCCAATTCTTGTATTTCTCACTCTTTGCCAAATAAAGCTGATGCACTTTGGCATTCGAGACTTGGCCATGCTTCATTCACAGTACTGAAACACATTGTGTGTATTGAAACAAAAGAGCTTACTGATCCCTATGACATATGCCATTTGGCAAAGCAACAGAGACTTCCTTTTCCAATTGGTGCTTCGGTTAATGCTAAACAAGTGATGAAACTTTTATATCTTAATGTCTGAGGGCCATATAAGCAGGCAAGTCTTGATTCTTGTCATTATATTTTAACTATTGTTGATGATTTTAGCAGGGCAAATTGGATTGTTTTGCTGAAATATAAGTCCCAAGTACCTGAGGCATTTCAAGGCTTTATCAATATGGTAGAAAACCAATTTGATGTCAAAGTCAAGAAAGTAAGGTCAGATAATGGGACAGAGTTTATTACTGATGCTTGTAGTAGGTTTTTCATTACAAAGGGCATCCTGCACCAACGTACATGTCCCTATACTCCATAGCAAAATGGAGTAGTGGAGTGGAAGCATAAGCATTTGTTGCAGGTGGCACGAGCATTGTTGTTTCAAGCCAAGATGCCTAACAGATTTTGGGGACAGGCAATTTTAACTGTGGCATATATTATAAACTGACTACCAACTACTGTGCTTGATTGGAAATCTCCTTTTGAGTTGCTATATCACACGGTCCCAGATTATGCCAGGTTAAAAGTTTTTGGTTGTTTATGTTATGCTACTAACACAACTCCAGGAAAGGGAAAACTAGACGCAAGGGCCACCACATGTGTCATGGTGGGATATGCGGTGGGACAGAAGGCTTACAAGGTACATGACTTGGAAACTCGTAAAGTGTTTAGTTCCAGGGATGTCGTTTTTTATGAGATTGTTTTTCCTTTTGCTGTTGAGAAAGACCAGAGTAAATATGCCTCTGTTGAAATTTCCAATCCAGTTTGGAATTTGCATAATGTTGTTTATAATGACTTAGGGGTTGGTACCTCATCTGTTAAAGATGTTTTTGGTGTAGAGGAGGCTGGGGTGAGACGTGTTTCTACAGATCTTGAGGATTTGGCAGATGATGTTGGTCTAGATCATGGACCACATGAATCAGAGGAAGTAGTTGAGGATCTGCATGATAATATTGTACCTGTGCCACAACTCAGACATAGTTTAAGACAACGTAGGTCACCTGTATGGAAGCAGGATTATGTGACTTGTAGCAGTATTTTAGCAGCTCCTGGTGAAGGCTATACAATTTCTCCTACTTATACAACTTTTATGGCTAATGTTGACAAAGTTATGGAACCTCAGTCTTATAAACTAGCTATACAGTATGAAGAATGGGTGGAGGCTATGAACAAGGAGTTGTCAGCTCTTGAAGAAAATCAGACATGGGAACTCACCAAGCTACCGAAAGGCAAGAAGGCTATAGGATCAAAATGGGTTTTCAAGGTGAAGTTTGATTCTAATTGGAATGTGGAGAGATATAAGGCTAGATTGGTGGTGAAAGGGTATAATCAAACAACAGGTATAGATTTCTTTGATAGTTTTTCCCCTGTTGCTAAATTAGTCACCGTAAGGACTTTTCTTGCTCTTGCAACTTTGCAACATTGGTTTATTCATCAATTAGATATCAATAATGCCTTTTTGCATGGATATTTGAAGGAGGAAGTTTATTTGATTCCACCCGAAGGTTACACCAAAGCTAGACAGGGTAAAGTTTGTAGATTAAAAAAATCCTTGTATAAGTTAAAACAAGCTTCTAAGGAATGGAATTCTGAATTTACTACACAACTTTTACACTATGGTTTTTCTCAGGCAGTTCATGATCATTGTTTGTTTACTTTAACAAAAAAACATGACTTTCTTGCTCTCTTCGTATATGTTGATGATGTTTTAATTGGGGGGACTTGTGAGGAAGATATTGTTGCTGTGAAGACATTTCTCCACTCCACTTTCACCATCAAGGATTTGGGGAATGTCAAGTATTTCCTTGGTGTTGAGGTCATTCGAACTCCTGCAGGTACTTTCCTTTCTCAGAAGAAATGTCTTCAGGATATCCTAGCTGATTGTGGACTTGTTGACTCTCATATTACTGCTACGCCACTGCCTAGAAATCATAAATTTGATGAGAATATTGAGCTACTCCCGGATGCGGATAGGTACAGGAGAGTGGTTGGGAGGTTACTTTATCTCAATCTCACCCGACCTGACATTACCTTCAGTGTTCAACAACTTAGTCAGTTCATGGCTTCTCCTACGAAAGCTCATTGGATGGGGTTATGCATGTGTTGCGTTTTCTTGCTGGAATTAAAGAGAAGAGCTTGTTTTATAGCAATAAGGGTAGTTTGCACTTGTCATGTTATTGTGACAGTGATTGGGCTTCTTGTCCCATTTCTCGCAAATCTGTGAGTAGGAATTGCGTTTTTTTTTTGGAAGTTCATTGATCAGTTAGAAGAGTAAAAAACAGATTACTGTTTCTCGTTCTAGTTGTAAGGCAAAGTATAAGAGTATAGGAACCACAGTTTGTGAGCTTCAATGGCTTGCGTATTTACTCCAGGATTTTAAGGTGGTGATTTCGCTTCCGATTGATCTCTGGTGTGATAATCAGTCAGCTCTCCACATCACCGCTAATCCCGTGTTTCATAAGCGTACTAAGAACCTAGAGATTGATTAACATATTGTGAGGAATAAGATTAAGGAATGGTTTATTCATCCACGTTATGTTTCCACACGTGAGCAGCTTGCTAATGTTTTTACCAAGTCCTTAGCAGCTCCTCAGTTCAACAGTATTGGTGTCAAGTTGGGTTTGGTTTCTTCCCCATCTCCAACTTGAGGGGGGAGTGTAGAAATAAAGTAGCTGTATAGTTAGTTCGTTGTTCGTTGACGGTTAATAGTGTAGAGTTGATTGATAGTGTAGCTTAGTTTTCATGTATATATACAGCAACTGGGTTTTAATTTAAAGTAATCGAAGATACATTTTCTTTCTCTTCTCTCTAAAAAGCAGTTACTAGTTTGTTCAAAGCTTTCCTTGCATATAGATCTTGTTACAGTATCTCAGTGGACTCGAAGGCCCTTCCATTAGTAGAAGTAGTGAAAACACTTATCCCATCCTTGAGCTCTTTCTTAGCAGCAAAACCATTCCTAATAATTCGACAAACACATCACTTGTCTGATACACACAAACTTAAATTTGCCCATGGTTAAACAAACGAAGGAAGTGAAATGAACACAACCCAAAAAATATAAAAACACATGCGACGCTTTAACAAATTTGAGAAGAATATCATCTGATCGCTAAAGAAATGAAAAACGAAAGATACCCAGATGTGCAAATTGTTGATGGAGAACAAAATTACGAAGCTTTGTCCAAAAAGAGCATACCTCACCCTTTAAGAACCCTGAAAGCACCAATCTTGGTCTAGGACAGAGATGTTCCATAAATTAACCTAAAAGGGGGGTGGAAAGAGTTGAGAAGATCTGGCACAAGTTCAAAGAAAATTAAGAATTGAGAAGGGGAAGTAAAGGCGGGAAGCAAAATCAAAGGAAAGAGAAAGCATCGACTTGGCTTAGGTAATAGCAAAGCCAACACCTTTGGGCCTTATTAAAAATTCGTTGAATTAGTCATGAAACATAATAGGAACAGACTACTTGATACAGAGGATCTGATCCATTTAAATAGAAAGATGGAGAGTAGTTTAAAGGTGAGTGAGGAAGTGGAGTGTAGCGGTTTTGCAGAGAATTTGTGAAGGATAAAATGGTGAGTAATGAAGGGAATTTGTGAAGGATAAAATAGTAAGTATCAAGGTGATGGGATTTACTTTTATTAAAATAAAAAATGTCATATCAATAAGTGTTAGCTTTTGTACCCAAATGAAAAAAAGTTACATAATATTTAATTTATAAAGAATAATTTCATTAGATTTTCTATCCTTATAAATTATGTTTCGAACTTTTGTAAACGTTAGAGTTTAAATTGAACATTTCGAAATATTCAACTTATATTTTAGTGTAAACATTATAGTTTAAACTACACTTTTAACCCTAAAAAACACAATCCTTTAATTTTGGAGTCATTCTCCATATGAAAAACGACATAAAATAGGCTATATACACCTATATACTCTTCAAATATTATTAAAATATACTTTTCAAGAAGGAATAGACTCCCTTATAAGAACGGATATAATAGATGAACGTTTGACTAATTTAAACAATCAAGTAATAGGAATAATGAATGATAATTTAGCTTATGGAAAAAGAAAATTTAACACTCCTTTAAAATTAGGAATTCTTTTAAAATAATATGATCGGGATTAAACTATTACCATTGCCTATAAATTTTATAGAGAAAATTTAATGACTATAGGACAATACCCTTTTTCAGTTACTTATTAAATTAGTTATAATTTAACCAACTCACATCATAGCATTGAATTTAAAAACACAAAAATATATATTGACCAATTATTTAATGATATAGCAAATGTAGGTATCAATTTAATAACTAATCTACGAAAATTATTGGAAATAAATTATCCAATTAAATTATATGATTTAGAATCATCAGCTCCATGACTAGCTTTATCTGAAAACACAACAGGTACAGAAAATTTTCCATTAAAATCAAAATCGTTAAGATTAGAAAAAACCTATTAGATTTACTGAACTAGGATTAAGATTAAACAAATCCATTCGAATTATGAAACCAAAAACAACAACCGAAAATGAAGAACAAGAACAAAAACAACATTTAGATAAAGAAATTATTATTATTAAAAATCAACTTACAAAAATAATAGAAGATCTTTAAAATGTTTTATGAGTATTACAAAACAATTATCTGAATTATTAGATAGACAAACAAATATTGAAATTCAATTAAAAGAAATAATTACTATGACACAACCCCTAATTGAAAACAATAAAAAGTATACCATTACAAAAAATTAATGACTTTAGCAAAATCCAAAAACTAATTGACAAGATTTATGAACAATCATCCAAAATATTATATTTAATAAATGAAAAACTAGATAAAATATTAAAATTAATAGAAATAAAATCTGAGTCAAAAATGTTATAACAATTCACAGAAAAATTGGTATCAAAGCCGTCATCTACAATTAATTTAGTAACACCATGGAGGATATAGAAAAAGATATTAAAACCAATTAGAAGAAATTACACAACTAGTCAACAAATTACGTTAGCAAATAATAATCATTCGTCATCAAAATATGAGCTCATAAACCCTATTACTGATTAAGATGAAATTATTTACGGATATGAATCAGACCAAGAAATCTATGTAGAGCAACAAAAGAATAAAGAACAACCAGAAACAAGTCAAAGTGGAAAAAAACAAAAAAGAGAAAATCAACCAAATCATAATTGGAATTATAAATCCCTTAAAGCAGAAGAATTAAATCATTTTGGATATTATATAAAAGATAATAAAATCAGAAAATGTCCTATAGAATATACACCAAAGCATATTGTTGGCCCCCTGAAATTTTTCTTGATGAATTAAGCATTATTTAAATGAATTATGAGGTTTGATGGATTAATTTTTTGGGAACTAATTATTTATGTCAATATTGGTAAGATTTTATGTCATAGGTTGATTGCATTTAAGTGTTAATGTT
>JANIPM010000006.1:74632934-74644619 GCA_027478405.1 Erythroxylum cassinoides
TTAATTTTCATTTAGCAATCTTTTTAAATTAAATTTTAAATTCTTCCTCCTTTAATCATATTTAAATTATTTAATTTTATTTAATATTTAACCGATTTTATGACAGTCTAATATCGATTGAACCTTTTAAATCTTAAACCTCTTTTCTTACCGATTTAACTTTTAGTTAGATTTTTAAAACATTACTAAAAATGAGAATAAATTTCATTAATTGTATACCTTTTTCTTATAATTATAAGATCACTTGTATCTCAAAAGATACTAAAATAATTCTATCACTTCATCAATAATATTTAATTAGATTTCGCTTTTTTTTAGTCGAGTTTCAATGCTAGTTTTGATTTTTAACCAATCTGGGGCCTTTATAAACTAATAAAAGTACTTGAAAATACAAAGAAAGGTAAAAGGAAGATTTCCCACTAGGATATATACATATACATATATGTACAAAAATAGAAGTGTCAAAATCTGAATATTTTCCACAACCTTGAATGCTTTCTACTCCACTTCTATCAAATCTTAACAACTGGTTTGTGTCTGAAGTATCATCATCTTAACAGATTCATCCTTGTAAAGTAGGCATTGGAAAAGATATCTTTCGAACATGGATTTACCTCAAGAAGATTTACATTCGAACTTCAGAAGGAAATAAAAAGATGGGTGAAAGCCAACATGTCAAGGAACAGAACTTTTGGAGGCATCTGCTGCTTCCTTGACAGTCTTGATGACCATATCATAATTGATAGAAGCCAGCTGAGACAAGTTCTGTGAACAAGAGAAGAAAATTCTCAAATAATATGATGATACAGACTTGCCTTGAATTATTATACGAAATTATGAAGAGTTTCTAGAAAAGTTGCCAGTACCATACCGGAGCCTGGCATGACGACACGGTACAGTACAAGACAGTTTTATATTATTTTTCGGTTGGTACGGTACGAAAATCATAAAATTAATTTCTAGAGCTATAATAACAGCACTAATTGAAGAGTATGGTTTAGTATGAAACAATTAGTATTGACTGGACATGAAAGTCTTCCCAGTTGGGCACTACAAGTCCTTAACCAAAACCAAGGTGCTGTAACTCTCACCTTATATGAGAAATTACTAAACGAATACTTCACAGCAAGAGTTGGACAGCTGAATTCAGCCAAGCTACCACATTCGTCTCCCTGGCATAAAACAGTTGGAAGTTCGAATAAAAAGACAACATCTTGTAGTAAATGGATCATATTTTAAAACGAGTTACAGCTAGTAGATCTGCTAATTATGTAATAACTAGGTATTGGTCTTTGTTAAAGTTTCACATAAAAAGATAAGAGGATGTGGCATACTAGCATTCATGGTTTCTTTGGTAACCAGCACAAACTTCAAATCGAAACCATGAACTATAACTTAGTTCTTTCCCTAAACTAGACTGCCATTCCTATTGAGAAGTGTTCTCTTTAATTCAGAACAGATCATATAGAAATTTATTCTTACTATAACTTATTGACCTGAGTTTGATTGATCAAAACTTTAATGTTATGCCACCAGGAGTATTGATGAATGCTATAATTGAGGCCCTATCAAACATACAGCCAAATGTGAGGAGGGCGACTGATTTATCAGAACTGAAATTTATACATACATCTTCATCATACATGTTGCCGAATGAACCGCTACTGCTGCATGTGTCTGTCCAATCATCAAAGTCGCTAGCTCCATGAACAATTTCTTCTTCTGGATTCCATAAATAACGGCTTGTGAAGTAACTTGTGTCAAGAGCTTCTACTGATGGTATGAACATAGCCTGCAATAAAAGTTCGTTAGTGTTCCAAATACATATGACGCTAGTAGCCATAAAATAAAGATGTCCAAATCAAGACAACCTTTTGCCTTGCAAGTGTATCCCAGTTAATGTCCCTGAAGAAAGGGTGCTGCTTAACCTGAAAAACAAATGACCCAATCAGTTTCAATTATCTGCAGCCTTACTGCAAGTCATAACAATGGTTGTCAAATGTACCTCAGAGGCCCCTGTTGCTCCTAATCTTTGAACTGGGCTTTCAGTAAGTAATCTGAAAATTGAAAGGCCACAGATTTCAAGGGACATCAAATCAATAAGAGTAAAACACCATTCATTCTAATGGAATCATATTAAGTGTTAGGTCTTGGAAGTATATACAAATCTTACTTGTTGATCAAATCATAAGCTTCATAGCTTATTTCATCGGGCACCTTTGGCCAAGGTATGTCTCTGTTCATTATATTGTCGAATATTTGCTGCCATAAATAGGACGCATGAGGATGAAATTAAGTTTCCTGTAATTAACTAAGGCTAAAATCATGTGCATATTAAATTCTCCAGAGGTCAACATATTCGATTTCAATCTGAAGCACGGATGAATGAATAGTACATATAACCATTGAGTTTGAACGGTATAAGTTAACAAAAAGCAGTTTTAGTAATCATATCCAACATTAACAAGGGCAAACTGGCGAACGGTATTGGTGTTTTAATGAGTTAGCCAGTTATAAATGTCAATGGTCCTACCTGTGGAGTTTCTGCATTGAATGGAGGAATTCCAACAAGCAGCTCAAACAGAATAATTCCCACAGACCACCAATCAGCAGTTACACCTTCAAGTAGGAAAGTAGATAAGAATCAAACCATTAAACTAAAGCTTCATCATTATGCTTTGTGTTCCCCTTTTAGCATAATATTTACGAACCATGTCCCATGCCAAGAAGTATCTCAGGTGCCAAATAATCAGGAGTCCCCACAACCGAATGCTTCTGACGTTGTTCTCTCTTGGATGAAGACTGAACTTGTGGTTCATGATCGGCAAGAAGACCAGAACTACTAAAGGATGAACCAGATAAGTCATCTGTACTGTTGATGAGACCAACCTTTGACAGCCCAAAATCTGTCAACTGTATCAGAGTAGATTAGAAACTCTTAAGTTCCCAAAGATATTATCACCATTTACTAATTCTTATTTCTACCCAAGTAGCAGGTTAGCTAAAAGAAACAGTTGATAATTTTATGTAAAATTTTTATAATAGAAAGATTGATCTTTCCAGTGAGTAAATGGTTTAGAAAAGATTTGCCAAATGCCAACCTTGATGTGACCATCTTGACCAATCAACAAGTTGTCTGGCTTCAGGTCTCTGTGAATGATATTTAACGAATGCAAATATTCCAGAGCAAGAACCTGAGAAACAATAAAAATTCACCACTAGTACACCTTCGATGAAAGTTCCGTTGGTAGACTAAGAAGCAAATCCAAGGAAAAGCAAGTACACAATTCTATTTTTCACATAATAGAGGTAAGGCCTTACAACTTCCGCAATATATATTCGGGCCATGTCTTCATCTAAGCAGCCCAAGTTTCTCAACAAAGAGTAAAGATCTCCACCATTCAAGTACTCCATGACAAGATAGAGATTTTCCCTGGATGTGAAGGAATAGAAAAATCGGACCTGTTCATAATCAATTAAAGAGAAATAAGGATAACAGTTCACTATATCGTGCATGTCAAAAACTGTTTTAACATTTAAGGCTTGCGCACCACAAAAGGATTGCGAACTGTTATTAAAATGTCACGCTCTGCCAAAATACTTTCAACGGTATTTTTACGGATCATGTCAGCCTTCTTTAAAACCTGCAAAATCATCCCCATCAAGTCAATTACATCAACACAACGTGTAAGAAGGTCAGAAGGATAGAGTAAGTTAATACCATGTTATATGCTAAACAAATAGATAAATACTAACTATTTAAGTGGTCAGAAATACGAGTAAGGTTACCCAGAAGTAACTTTGAAGAGAATAGCGCAAGTGAATTTTCCTAGAAGAATGAAGAAGAAATTCATATCCATCATTGAAGCGAATTAACCTATCTTTCTAATCACAAAAACAAAAAAGGAACATTGATTAAAATCTATCAGCCTTTGTTCTATTATATGGATGCTAACCTTTATAGCAAATACATCACCAGTCTTTCTTTTTCTGGCAAGGAAGACACGTCCAAATGCCCCCCTGCTTATTGGTTTCAGTATCTCAAAATCATCTATAGAAGTTCGGTCCTTAGAACCTGGATTAGGACTTGCACGCAAACTCCGAACGGGTTCATCTTCTACAGAAGTTACTTCATCAGCTGAATGATTTGATGGGCTTTCATCATCTATCTGCGAACACAACTGTACATACTTCTCCCTGTAAATTCCAACCAGTCTAGTATTAACAGTAGAAGTGGCAATGATAGTAATAAATCAAGGTCCTCAAATGTTTGTCTTATTGACAATAATATAAGATGGAAGGGCAGCATACTGCAGCAATTTCTCAATGCGTCTACCGAAAGTCTCAATGATGAGCGCATCCACCTTCCTATCCTGAATAGCATATTTCAGGTCTTCTAGATGTTCAATCATAGACTCTAATGTGCTATAGTCATTGCCGTTTATCTTTTCAATGGAACGAGCAAGATCAAGTAGCTTGTGGATCTGTCATGCATTAGTACAAATAACAAGTGAAGCAACAAAGAACCAAAAAGTAGAAGCAGAATTAGTGAAATAACCAGATTAAGAGAAAGTCCATCACCCAAAATACTTGATTACAAATTAAACAAAAAGAAGATAAATGTACAATTATAGTACCCATCACATTCAACAAACACTAGAGCATAAGAAGCTTTCTTATAAATGGTTATTACAGAGAAAGGGAAAGACATCAGTCATGAAATACAGCTATAGTTACAAAAGAAGAGCGCGGCAGTCTTTGGAAGCATCACTCCTGCATTTCGTCTCATGAAGTCTAATTTACCGGGATGTATCAAGAAAGTTATGCATAAACAGCTCACAAGAGAGTCGATGGGTAATATCAAGAATTTACAATTCTTCAACAGTCCTAATTATTAATTATCAAAGGGTTCGCTTCCTCAAACTTTGTGCTCACAAAAATAGTTCACTTCATTTAATGTGGTAAATTGTTATATTGGTGCATTTACATATTCAATTATCTGATATGTGAGAAAAGATCAGGGAAAGATCTCCCAACCAATACCGTTTTGATGACAAGATAATTAGACGCATATAACATGTCAAGAAAGAATCTATTCGTCCACAATAATGAAGGGCCTAAAGTTTATCATCAGTTTCAGAATGTGTTTTTAGCAACAACCAATACTAAAAGACACGATATACTTAGGAACAATATTGAACACATCTACATACCTGATAACTATTTTCAAACTCTGTCATTGTTCTTCGTCCACTTAATAGCAGTTGAACTTGGCTTGCCCGTGGTGTTAATAACGGTGATCTTGGTGTCAAACTCCCCGCATATGGTGTTTTTGCGTCACCATCTGGTGTAAGAAAGGAATGAGTTTCACATGAAATATTAGGCATAATGTTTGGATCTTCCTTATTGGCATCAGGTGCAACATCAAGCATCTCCCTAGAGCAACAACCAGAATATCTGTTCCGCTCTGTCAAATTGTCTAGCTCCTCTTGTATACCTGCTCTTTCGGCCTCGGTACTTCTTCTTGGAGAGTCGGAGCTTTTT
Organism: Erythroxylum cassinoides; assembly: GCA_027478405.1. Lineage (NCBI taxonomy): Eukaryota > Viridiplantae > Streptophyta > Magnoliopsida > Malpighiales > Erythroxylaceae > Erythroxylum > Erythroxylum cassinoides. Next base: position 74,638,479 of record JANIPM010000006.1, read on the forward strand.
GGTGTGCTTTTTGGCGTCCACGATTCCAGTATTCTTTCAAGAGTGTCTGCAACTCTTTCAAGTCGTTCGTTTATAGTTAAGCCCTTCAAGTCACATCTGTCAGCAATTGTGCATATCAGGGAATGCTCCTCTACATGCACAATGGGTATATCAACTTCACAAATACGACATATCATTGAATTATCATATCCAACATTCTGTTGCTCCCCCCAGAAGCCCCAACCAGCTCTTCTTAAAGCCGAAGATGGGGGATGTTGTGGACTCTCAAGAAATTGCGAATGGTTATCTCCACCAATTCTTGTTGTGTCATTGGTATATAGTGACTCTGATTTATCTTTTCTAGGTGTATCAACATTATCATTGTCCTTCCGATTTTTCCCAGCAGGAGAAGGAAGCTTCTTCCAAGAAGACATCCTAAAGCTACTAGTTGTTGAATCAACACTTTTGGCAGTGTCAATCTCCTGGCCTTGCTGAATTTGATCATGCTTGGCCAGTGGACCACTATAGTCCTGCTGCGGAACTTCCAGAATATGTTTCTTGTAAACAGCGAGATTATTAAATTGATGAAGACCCATGATGCGATCACCTTCATAACCACTCTCCTTCTGGAACTGAACAAGCCTGGTACACCTGGTGAGGATAAAGAGAAGACGAGTATGTGCTTGTTTTATGATCCCCATTGGTAGCTCTTGACGCCTATCATCTAATTTCTGAACAATAGGCTCACATGTCACCCAAAATTCACTAGATGACATCTTTACACATTGCCTGGCTACAACCAGCAAGTCCTCCAAACACTTTCTCCATTCAGGATAAGTATCAGAAGTCTTTTCAACCATGCCCACTAAATCTCCGGCAAATATACCCAAGTCTGAATCAACTTCATCTTTTAACTTATCAAATTTTGCCCTGATTGCCTTCGTTACTTCCTACAATAGTAATAATCAGGTGAGACAAGTTCCGTCGACCACTAAAAAGTACAACAGAACGGAGGATAAAGATATACGCACATGAAACATTAAGAAAGTGGAGTGAATGACAAGAGTATACCTCCATATGACCGAAAGCTCGAGATTTCCGTACGGGAAATGGTCGAACACCTTTGGAATTAAGCTCGTGAGAGAAGCTCTTGACATCCGGGACCTTCTTTCTTCCACTCGTAACTCGAACCATAGCTTGGAATCGCGGTGACTGAAGTTCATTGAAAAACGTTGCAAGATTACTCTGTCTATGCAGGGAATGAAAGAAAGATAAAGAACAAAATAGTACATTCTCACATATAAAACTGAGCTTATAGAGAAAATTACCACCAATGCAATACGTAAACAGAGAACATACCTCCAGAGTTGGATTGATCGATGATGAATATTTCAAAGATTTCGATTGGCTCCAACACGCCCTTTTCCCTGCTGAATTAATCATGCATATAAGAATCCTTAGTTAATCTTTTCTATCACCAATTAATTTCAGGATAAAACTTTTTTTGAGTTTATAAATGCTAAATTTATTTAGGCCTAATTTTATAAAATTTAACATGATAATAGAACAAATTGTTCTTAAATCAGTCGTCACCGTCATATATTAAGTTCCACATATAAAAAGAAACGTTTTAAAATATAAGTAAAAGTTTGTCTGATATTAAAAGAGTATATGAAATTAGACAAGTTTAATTTATTACTCCTGTTATCAATTGATTTTAAGATGAGACTTTGTTTAGACCTGTAAGTGCTCAGTTTATTCGGAGCCAGTCTTACAAAATTTTACAGAACATGTCCATAACCGTTTCTTCCATTAAAACACCAAAAGCTGGATACTCTCCACCAAAAGCAAACAAAACTAAACGACGATTACCTTGCTCAATTGGCGTAAAGTTGCTGTTATTATTATTATAGAAGTTCGAATCAGGCCGACTTTTTTCCTCTTTGCTTCTGCCATCGTTATTCCCAAGCTTCGAAGCCGTGGGAATACCTGCCGACGATAGCCCCAGAGGCGACGGACACGCAGAAGACCGCGTCCGAATATGGTTCAACCCGAGACTCGACGCCAAGACTACCTCGCCGGCCTTTCCCCTACTTGACTGTTCCTCCACCCTCCCATCGCACCGACCACCCCCCTCGGGGTTGCTATCAATGGTGACGGGCCTCTGCGTCAGGCGCGGGGGTACCGGAGGAATCTTCCGGTGCTTGTACAACTTTGGAGTTGAAGACGGCGAGTCGGACATGGATAAGCCTTGCCTCTGCGACGGTTACGATCGAGTTTTCAAGCTCTTCACTGCATTGTGAGAGTATAAACAAATCAGGACGTCACGAACATCACACAAAGATTGTTCTAGAAGAGAAACTAAGAATCAAATTGATGAGAGAGATATATATATAGGGAGAGATAGACAAGGCGATGGAGAGAGAAAGTGGAGATTTTTTCGCGGGAAATGGACCATTAGAGGTTAGCACGAACAAAACAGAGGATTGAAACGGAGGAGAGAGAGAGAGCAATTTAATAATTCGCATATTTTATTATTTTATTATTCTGATTTTTGGATTTAAACGTGCAAGCCGTTAACCGCCAAAATGTACGGTGTGAAACGAAAATGCTCTTTTTTTCATAAGTGAATATAAAAAATTAATTAAGTTGTTCTCTCGTAATAATTATTAAAACGGTTAGTTAATACAGTGTCAGAACTTTTGTGATAGTAATCCTAAGTTCAAATCTTACCACTTACTTATTATTCAACATAAGATAGAGTAAGTCTGTGTAAGTTTTAAATCCAAAAGACTTTCACTTGAGAATGTGTTAATAAATATATAAATTCAATTAAGTTAGCCTCACACAACAACTTAAGCTTAAATTATTGTAATAAAACAGTTACTTAATACTTTTTTATTTTACTGATAATTTAATGGATAATAAGTTATATTGTTTATTTAAAAGATATTTATGACTTTATGTAATAAAATTTTAATTTAATTTTTTAGTTTTATAAAATTTCGCTCACTCTAAAATTTATTTTTTTGCAAAATGAGTTACAAATTTTAAAAATTATAATTAAGTAAAATATATGAAACTTTCTTGCATTTGAAGCGATGTTTAGAATCCCTTTTTGTATCTAGGAATGCCGACCAAAGCACCGTACCAGATTCTGGTACTAGTGTTAACCCACATCTTAAATATCGATTAAATATTGGTTAAAAATATATATTTAAAAAAAATCTAGGATTAAATCAAAAAGCCTAAATTTTTTCCTATATAAAATAATAATTATGTATACATAAGAATATGATAAAATTGTTTATAATTTATTTATAAGAATTATTAAATAAAATTTTATACAAAGTGATTATAAATTACGTAATTAAATATATTAGCTTAATACAATCATATTTATTTTTTCTAAAATTTATATGTTTTGTTATTTATGATATATCACCCTCGGAATTCAAAGTGGCATGATCTAATTCAAAAATTTCACCCAATTGAGCACATCTAGCATAAGTGACTCCAAAATATCAAGTGCTTGTTAAACTTTGTGAATTGCGTAAAAATAAGATACTTCAAATTCGGGAGTCCAAGAATTTTATAAAACATTCTTGGTAGAAGCATTATCACTCCCTGAAAAGGGGGTGATATAGCCGCATCTCCAAATATAATTATCTTGTTACAACTTGGCCCCAGCCACTAACTTTGCCTTTAGCATCTCCTTCTCTGCGGTTAAGGTAACGACTTTAGCCACGGCCAACTCCTATAGGGTGACGGGCAGTGCATACAAAGTTTTATCATTTTTAATTATTTATCATTTAATTATTTATTTAATTAAAAATAACAATTAAAAACACACATAATGTTAAGAAAATTACGTGAAATATTCAAATATCAATATCATAACAACTCTATACATTTTGTCAAAAAAAAAACTCTATACATTTCTTAATCTCCATTTAAACTAGCCAAGGTCGTAATTTAAGATAGTTATATTAAATTATTAATTTTGGTTGATTTAAATGATTCTAAATTAGGTTGAAAATCTGACTTAAGTTTTTAATATTATTTAATTAGTTTTCGTGTGATATACATCATATATATTTAATTGTTAACTTTTCAATAAAAATGATTTTCTAAAAATTATAAAATTAATAATTTTAAATTTTAAGAAAATTATGTAAAACTAGTTAAAGAACCCTTGTCTTTTCCCTTTATAGATATATCTACAGACTCTTAATCTAGTGTACAATACATTCTTTTAAAATATAATTTGTAAGTACAAAGCTTATTTAATAAAAATTAAATTAAGGGAACATTTATTAAGATTTTAAATAATAAATTAGAATCTTATTTTCTTTATGTATAAATAATTTTCATATTTTTCTTAATAAAATTTCATACATGTCATAATAATAAAAAATAGACATCTTTTATATGGTTTTTTAAAAAAATTATATGCTACATTTTGACTTAAATATCCTTGTAAGTCAACACACCAAATCTCTAATTCATACATCTTTGGATTAAATTCCTAATCACCAAAGTATAAACGTGGAATAATTATGTAACAACATGATTAGAATTTTAGAAAATGCCAAGTTTTAGCCATTTCTCCAAAGCTTAGTGTTAAATAATTGCTTTATCTTTATCTTAAAAGGGAATGTTTGTCTTTGCCGTTATTTCAGGAGTGGAATATTCACTATTATTGGTTTTTATATATTATTTTTGTGGATCAACCTTCAGTTTGTATATTTTTTAAACACTAGTCAGGGATTAAAATGACTCGGGTTGAGAATCCCTGCTACAAGGGGTCGGGCCCAGCCTAAACATGGGGAACCCTTGCTACTTGGGATTGGGCTTGACTTGAGGCCCGATCTGACATGAGCTTGAGCTCGACTCAATTCTCAATTTTTTTATTAAAAAAAAAAACAAAAATGATGTCATCTTCAACGAAATGATATCATTTTGCTTATAGTGTCGAATATTAGGTTAGACCGAGCCCCAGCTTGAGCTCAACCCAAGGCCTGGTCAATTCGAATCTAACTCGTTGACTCTGTGTCTACTTTAAGGTAAGTTGGGTTGAGCCCGGATCCAATTATCATCTTTATTTATCGTTTATATTTGGAATATTAAAATATATTAAAAACATATAAGGTAGACATTAGAAGCAAATAAAATTTTAGGGAGTCCAATTAAAACATTAAAATAATAACTAAGTTACCTTAGAAAGAAAGAAGGAGATTCTATTAAATAAGACTTCAAGATTTCAATATTCATCATATCGAGTTCTTTTGATTTATGTTATTTCTTAATTTATGAACTAAATTAAGAAAAATTTAGACTAATTATGTATTTAAAATGATTATTTTATTTAATGACAAGCATAAATTTCCTTATGAATTATTCTTCGATTATTTTTGTATTATTAAATTGAGATTTATTAGCATATTGCAGCATAGTATTTTAAGAATTCAAAATTTTGACTATTTGAATATAAAATTTTTCATAATAAAAATAATTTAATTTATTTCTTTTATTATGGATAAGTTTACTATTAATGATTCTATATAGCTTAAAGTAGGATGAATTGAATAAAAGGAACATTTTAGTTACATGTTAACAACTGTTCAATATATTATAAAATCTCAAACTCAATTTTGCAACCTAAGTTTGAATTTTAAAAAATGACGCTAAAATAATTAAACTTTTAAATTATTACAAAAATTGTTTAAAGTCAAGTTTCTTGTTAACGTTACTAATGTGATTAGCCACATTGGATTTTTATACTTCTCATGTTGTTGTTCATGTCCCTTTGTCTTATAACTAATTATTTACAACAATAACAACACTCAGTAAAAATCTTGTTGAGATGCAAGGTTTGGAAAGATCTAGTACTACACAGCCTTATTCCTAACTAGCAGAGAGGTTATTTTCAAATAACTCACATGAATGAAGAAAAGAAGGAAAATATATTAAAATTAAGATAAAATAACTAAATAAAATAATATTAATAACAGGGAAAAATGAAAATTAAATAAAATAACTAATAGCTACAAATAATTAAAAAATCAAATATAATAATAATAATATATTAATAATAATAATAATATTATTATTATTATTATTGTTGGACCCCGATTTTTGAGTAAAAATAAGAAATATTCA
>JANIPM010000006.1:74648353-74662637 GCA_027478405.1 Erythroxylum cassinoides
GTTTTTTATTAGGAATCTCAATAAATTTTTTTTTCAGTTTTTATATTACAAATTTCAATTAAACAGGTTTTCGTTTTTTAAGAAAAAATCTGAAACCAAAAATAGAAAACAGAAACTAAAAATAACAACAGAAAAATATAAGTGGAATCAAACGACCCCTAAGTTAACGAAAAATTTAACACTGAATTATTTTTGTAATAAAATAAAAATTAAATATTTTAATTTCATTTTCTAAATTCATGCTAGTATTATAAAATTGGGTAAGTTTGTAATTTTTAGCTTTTTATAATTAATCCGAATTTAATTTTCCAAAATTCATATTCAAGATCCATTAAAACGGGTCACCCAACCAAATGCCCGATCCAAAACTAATACCGGTAACGTGTTTGGAAGACCGAAACCTTCGCTGCGTTTCACGGTGAAACCACTCGCCATTTTATTCCTTAAGTTTCGCTCCAACCTCTTCCGTCGGCGAGACTTGAAGTAGCACCGCCGCTGCCACCATCTCCTGGAGAAAAAAAGTATGTCGACGCTAATCCGTAGAGCCCTAGGAGAGCTCCGTTTCAGATATATCCCCAAGCGATGTACTTCGGATCCCACCAAGTGTCGGTTCTTTAGTTCCCGGGTCCAACCTCGACCAGTCGGCGCTACCACCGGACTGTACGGGTTCGATTACTTAAAAACGGCAAAAGGTTTTCGGTGTTTTGTCGATGAAGCTATCGAGAGGTAAGCTATAAGCTGCTTAGTGGACTCTTTAAGTATACGTTGCGTTTTTTCCTTTTTCTTTTTTCTTTTTTGGAAGCTATGAGAAGAGGAAGAGTTGAAAGTTTCTAAGTTTAACTGTATGTTGTTTCTAAGTTTAACTGTTTGTTCTTTCCGTATTGGTGTTTGGTTTCCGCGAAATGAAGACAAGTTGAAGGAATTGTAAAATTCACGCTTAATTCATGGTAGTTGTAAAATATGTAAATGTCGTGTGTGTTTTGATAGGTCGCGAGAATTGGTTGATTATATTTCAAGCATGCCATCGTCTGCAGAGATTATCCGGTCCATGGATGAGATTTCCGATACGGTAGGGTTTGAGTTTAGTGTTCTTACCGTGTTGGGATGAAATGTTCTTCTTCTTGATTGTTGGTGATTTGTTGGACAGGTCTGTTCTGTGATTGACTCTGCCGAACTTTGTAGGCATACTCATCCAGACAGGTTTGGGTTACTGAAACCACTGAACTAACATCTTATGTAGCTTGCTGCTTAACTGATCTTATCACGTGTATCAGGGAATTTGTCGAGGAGGCCAACAAGGCATCAATGAGGATGAATGAATATCTACATGTGAGGTGACCAGTTATTTGTTTAGTTTTGGATCGTCTTTGGCACTTGCATAGGGTTTAATCTATTCTTTCCCTGTGGTGATCTTAATAGCTGCTTGATCATGTTGTTCTTTCATGCTTGTGTATAGTATCTGAATACAAATCATAAACTATATGCCGCGGTGAAGAAGGCCGAGCAAGACGGCCATCTACTGTCAAGGGAGGCTCATAGGGCTGCCCATCATCTACGACTTGACTTTGAAAAGGGTGGAATTCATCTCTCTTCTGGTAAGTGTATTGTTGCTGTTGGACTGTTGACCAGTTAGTTATGGCACTGGAAATTTGGTTATTGCATTTTTTTATTGTAAATACAAGTATAAGCACGTCGGTTTTTCCCTGCAGACAAGTTGGATAGAGTGAATCAGCTCAATATAGACATTTTCCGGCTCTGTAGAGAGTACGTTTAACATCATTTATTAATCTATTTTCTTTGGTATTTTCTTCTTCACATTTTCACAATTATTAATCTAAATGGTGTTGGAATCCATTTTGGTGTTTCATTTGTCACGTTCTTGTCAGGTTTGGTGAAAATATTAGTATTGATCCTGGTCATGTGGATGTATTTCCAGCATCTCGCATCCCAAAACACATTCACCATCTTGGTACATCCATTGATCATGTCACTTCTGGAATTTCAACAAGATTATTGGGGTCATCAAATAATGTGAAGCAAAAAGGACTGCAGATAACAACAGAGCCACGTACTTTGGTATCTGTTCTGCAATGGACACCAGATGATGAGGTAAACAGGTAGATCATTATGTTGATCGTTAATTTTTTTTATTCTTCTAGCATTTATTAGACTTGTTTTAAGTACAATTATCAGCTAAGTTGTTCTGTTACAATTAGGGAATATAGATGGAACTCCTTGACTTGCTTGTTAGATAAACATTATTTTTGTTCAAGTGCTGAAGCGTATATACCAACTCAGAGTTGCACAATCTATGTACCCACTCTTGGTTACATAATCTATTTATTATGACATGTTTACCCTTTTCCTTTGTTTTGATCTAGACTTTAAGTTTTATTTTCCTGTTTTCTTTTCCAGGTTAGGAAGATGGCATACATTAAGGGAAACTCAGTCCCACATGCAAACCTTGAAGTTCTTGATAAGCTTATTGCTGCTCGCCATGAGCTTGCGCAGGTTATTTCATAATGCAACATGTTGACCATGATGAGATTTTTGTTTGCTTAACCTATTGGTGACTAGATAATCTAGGATTTGGTATTTGTGCATGGGTATGATAATTAGATAAATCTCATTTATTTTTTGGGACTGCAGATAATGGGGTTCAGATCCTATGCCGAGTTCATGGTGAAGCAAAATTTAGCTTCGTCACCTGAGGTTGTGATGTCCTTTTTGTGTGAGATGAGCAAGATGGTGAGGCCAAAAGCTGACAAGGTACTTTGTTCTATGTGGAAATGCTCATCAACTATGAGTTTTTATTACATTGTCATTGAACTGTAGAATCTTTTTCTGCGTTTGAAGAGCAGTGAATTTCTTACAGGAATTTGAGATGATAATGAATTTTAAGAGAGAGAATTGTGGTCAAGAATGTGTTGCTTTGGAGCCGTGGGATGAGACATACTATACAGCAATGATGAAGGGTTCTGCTCATAGTTTAGACTCTTCGGTAAGCTGCACTCTGTTTATAGTGCATGTAAATTTTGACCGATGGACCATTTCAACACGTGGGAAGTGGTGATTCCTTTCTTTCTTAACTTTTCTTCGTACTTTGTACAGATTGTAGCATCATATTTTGCTTTGCCACAATGTATTGAAGGGTTAAAAGTGCTGTTGAAGTCATTATTTGGTGCAACATGTGATAATGTCCCTATGGCACCAGGCGAATCGTGGCATCCTGATGTGCTAAAAATGTGTCTTTATCATCCTGAAGAGGTATTTATGTGGCTGAATGGGAGGTTAAAATTCTTGACTTGGTTGATGATTCCAAGTTCTGATATATATTGTTGTTCTTGTATTTTCCTTTTTCATTGTTTGTGGATCCATTAAGTTGCAGTAATCAGATGAGTTCATGCCTGAGAATTAATGCACTTCTTTTGTTTCAGGGTGAGCTGGGGTATTTATATCTTGATTTATACGCTAGGAAAGGCAAATATCCAGGTTGTGCTAACTTTGCGATTAAAGGTGGCAGACGTTTGTCTGAATCTGAGTACCAACTTCCTGTAAGTTAAATGGATTTTTACCAGCTAGTCTTTTTGATTTTCTTTACTTTTGTGGGTTTATTTATTATTTGAATATATTATATAGTGAAATGCTGGAAATAAGTAAACATGAAATATTGGCAGAATTCCTTAGGTGTTTGAAATTATTTGGCCTGAAGTTTTTCTTTTTTCATTAACATATGGAACATGGAAATTGTGACATTCACCATATTAATCAACTAGGACTATAAGATTGTTTGAGGGCGAGCCTTGGAACAACTGGTAAGATTACTCCTTTGTGATTGAAAGATCACGGGTTCGAATCATGAAAACAACCTCTTTGTAAAATACAAAAGGAAGGCTGCGTATAATTGACGATCGTTCCCCGACTTTCACAAATCGGGGAGCCTTGTGCACTGGGGCAGCCCTTTAGGACTATCAGATTCTTTATGAAGGGATGGCTCAAAAATGATTTTACATTCTATGTTTCATGAAATGTCAGTCATATTATTCACATTTCTCTATTGTTTGCTTTATTTCACTTCATTACTGTGCAGGTTGTTGCGCTTGTCTGCAATTTCTCAGGTTCACTTAGTCCATCACTTGTGAGGCTCAATCACTGGGAAGTTGAAACTCTATTTCATGAGTTTGGACATGCTCTTCATTCCTTACTGTCGAGAACGGTACTTTGTTGAGTTGTGTTATACTGTGCAGAAAATATTATGCGAATTTGGCTTTTCCAATCTTAGCTTTATGTTGAATTTTCTTGTAGGATTACCAACATTTTGCCGGTACCAGGGTAGTTCTTGACTTTGCTGAGACACCTTCAAACCTCTTTGAGTGAGTAGAATACTTTCCATTTTATAAATCTGTCATCTACTCGTGAGATTGCCTTGCAAATTCCTTTTGCTTCAAATTCCTACATACTCTTATCCACTCAAAAGTTCTGTAAATTCATTAGAATCCGAAGTTTGTACCTTTCACTATTGCCAGTTAAAACAGAAATCAACCTGGTGTTTGCTAGGTACTATGCCTGGGATTACCGTGTATTGAGGACATTTGCTAAGCACTACTCAACTGGTGAAGTGATACCTGAGAAGTTAGTGAATTCCATTCAAGGTGCCAGAGATATGTTTGCGGCAACCGAGTTGCAGCGCCAGGTATGAGGGCTTGAATATAATGACCAAGTGGCACCTTTCACTATCTTTTAACACGTGAAATAACTAATGACCATAATACTTTCCCATATCTTGTTCGGTGTTAAATAGGTTTTCTATGCTCTGGTTGACCAAACCCTTTTTGGAGAACAATCCTCCTCACCGAAAAGCACCAGCTCCGTTGTTGCAGATCTCAAAAGAGAGTATACCAGTTGGAAGCATGTGGAGGGCACACATTGGGAGGTCCGGTTCAATCATCTTATAAACTATGGAGCAGGCATGTATGGATCTTTAGATTTTTCTTATTGTGGTTTTTTACGCAGATCCTGATCGTGTCTAGTATTGAGCTACACCTTTGACTTTTATTTCATCTAATCTCTTTTTCCCGGAAAATGTTAAGACTTAGAATGATAAATTCCATCTTCTGGTGCACTGTGCTGCAAAACCTCTCTCATTGTTTTTCCTACTGCTGAGATGGTCTTTAATCTTTGAAGGTTACTATAGCTACTTATATGCGAGATGCTTTGCTGCTACAATATGGAAAAAGCTGTGCCAGGACGATCCACTTTCATTGAACACAGGAACCGCTCTCAGAACGAAACTGTTGCAGCTCGGTGGAGCCAAAGACCCATCTGAAATGTTGAATGATCTAGCAGGTGGAGGGATTTTAAAGCATTGCAATGGAGGGGTAGTTCCTGATATGACTAGTTTTCTGGAAGAATTTAAGGTGTTGAAAGATTAGGAGGGACAATTTTAGATATAGACAACATTCAAGAACGACTGAAACGAGAATGCTGAACATCGTTGTTGCTCGAACTGTACAGACCGAACGTTTATTGCAGAGCTGTCATTGCCAATGCAAAGTGTTTCCACTCTCCCACCATCTTGAGCATACAAACATGTGAATCTCTGTAAGTCTGAGTTCGGTCCGGCAAGACTTAAAAGTCATCAGGTAAAGTTTGATATAAAGGGATTCGCGCATCTGAGTCCAAATCTGTTAAGGATCAGGTTTGGGATCGATGAGGTTTGGGCTTCGGTTTGATAAATTTTCTTGGACTTAGACTAATTATAGAAAATTGGAACAGATTAACTTGAAATTAACAAGTTTAAGTTATGTTGGATCAGTCTTAGATTTGATTTCAGGTTTAGATATCTTTATTTGATCGAGCTCCGGTCTTATAGGATTGGAACTCGGCTCGGCTTATTGTCATCGCTAATGTAAACATGTGACGTATGTGAGTTCATCTTACTTTAACTTAATTTGTTATTATTAATTAAATTTTAAAAAATGTTAAGCTTAAGTTTGGGATAAGTTGAATATGAATACCCAAACTCAAATGTCAACCCCAATGTAAACTAAGTTCGAATTCTTGTGTTTAAGTTGAATATGAATACCCAAACTCAAATGTCAACCCCAATGTAAACTAAGTTTGAATTCTTGTATTTTCATCTAGTCGGCTTAGCAAAACGATTCGGGCTCATTCGACCCAACTTAACTCAACAGGTTTGGCTTGGTCTTACTAAATTTCAAATTAGTGTTTTTATTTGTAAAACTTTTGAATTTTTGATCGGCTTCGAGATCAGCTTGTCCGACATAGCTTGGTTTAATGTTTAATATTTTTATAAAAATGATATACAACATTTTTTGATTTTTAAATTAAAAAAAGTTCGAGCTAAATTGGTCTCGGCCCGACTCAACCCGGCCCATTAGTACATCAATTAGTCCATTGGGAGGGGGAGAATGGTAAGAAGTCGAAAGAAAAAGGGCTGTTTATAATACTTCCAAGATTGTAGGGTGTAAAAGTGTGATTATCAAAAAGTTAAAACTCTCTGAAGATTGAGTGGACGCTATAAAGAGCCAACACGAAGACAACTGTATTAACCGATTAAACTGAAAATGGCGCTTCGAATCCACTCTCCACCTTCTCTCCTCTTCAACGCACACTATCACTATCTTCGCTACACACCTCTTCTCCTCTCAACCTCCAAAACCACCCTTACCATCTACTCCCAGAAATCCACCACGGACGCTCAGCCCGCCGGCGACCAAGCTCCGACCAAGAAGCCCACGGGAGCTGGGCTGGGGTTTGGCTCATCCTCGTCATCGTCGTCTTCCTCGGCGCAAACTCAGTCAAGTTCGAGCAAGATGAAACAGAAGGGTAAAAGAGAGAGGGCGAGGATAATTCGGCGGTCGCCGGTTGAGAAACCGGAACTGCTTTCTCAAGTGGACGAGGCTAAAGTCGAGGAGGAGAGGAAAAATGAGAATGCTTTTGTTCTTGCTTGGTTGGGGTTCGGCATAGTCATTCTTGTTGAGGGCATTATGCTCGCTGCATCAGGTACGTGTTCGTTGATTGTGAAGTTGTATCCTGTGATTGAATCTATGATTGAAGATATATAAGATGAATAGGGATTTTGTATTTGATTGGACTTGTGTTGGAGTGAAGTTGGATATTACTGGTGGATGGGATTGCATTAAGCTAGAAATATCTGGGATGATTCATATCGAATTGTGTTGAATTGGGTTGAATTGGGAAGATGAAGACATCCATGTTTGGACCACAAAATAAAATCTTTCTAAGCCAAACACAGTTTCGATTCTTTTTGAAGGCTGTGAAGAGATCACGAACTCAAATATAATCCTAGTGATCCCATGAAGTTAAAACATATCAATGTTTTGCTTATACAGAAGCGAGAAGCAATGATTTGGAAATTGACCATCTTTAATCAACTCTCCTTAACCTCTACCAAGGTCCTGCTGCGATCAGTTTTATACGGGGTTACGCATTTTTGTTTATGGTATATGTGATGATCCTAGATGCCTACTTTTAGTGCATTTCGTTATTGATTATATGAGTTCCTTGTACTAGCTAACTCCTGTTGTGAGAATTGGCAGGCTACCCTGTCAACTTTTCGAACTATGGCTAGTGGCTTTCCTTAAAAGAATTATGTTCTTATTAACAGTTGCATCTGATTATGAGAATCGGAACCCCAGAGATAAGCCTTTAACAGAGTTGTAACAAAGTTCCGTCTTTCATACTTTCTGTTGTCGCTGGTAGTACTAACTTATACGTGGTTGCTTAACTGCTCAGTGTTGACATGTAAAGTTCTTTCAGTTTTTAGTCTGAAAACATAAATTCTTGTCATTATGATCAAGTAAAAGAAGGCAAATCACGTTAAGTTCTATCTTAGATACTGCTAATTCTTTTCAACTAACAAGGCTTTAGCTCTTTTGTATCTACAGGTTTTCTAGCTGAAGAATGGGATAAGTTTTTTGTGAAGTATCTCTATCCAGTTTTTACCCCTACGGTCTTTGTATTTGTTGGTGGCACTGTTGCATATGGGGTGCTGAAGTACCTGCAGAATGACAAAGTTAAGGACCAAAAGTGATATGTGTGAAATGGACCAACTTCAATGTTTTGTGAGGAGCACTTCTGGTTCACAATGGACCAACACTTCCATGGTTTATTTTACCTCGTATTCTACTTGTTGTACTGAAGAGTCGAGAATGTATCATATCAGAGAATAGTTAGGATGCCTTTCCTGAGGGAAAGATAATGAGTTGATTGTATCCCTTTTAGTAGTTCTACACGGAATCCACAGCTAATTATATCAAGTTAGATTGTAATTTAGTATATTTGTCGCCCTTCTAAACATCTAAAACTTAGTTCATGTCCTTTAGTGGAAGGCATATCTGGTGATCACTTTTTCTGTGAGTGAATCCTGCATGACTTGGTCATGTGAATGGTAGGGGATAGTATGAGATGAATGAGAGGCAGAGTCTGTTCTTGCTCACCGTCATATTGCTGTGTACATGTTGAACCAATAGATTCACATGTTGTCTTGTTATTAACTTACCCTGTAAAAGTCAGCATAACACAGATGTTACAGTGCTCGTCACTTTAAACTGTTTCTTTCACTAATTTATTGTGCCAAACTTGCTTTCAGTTTATGATGTAATCCTTTCCAAACTTGTGTTCTGCAGCTAAATCTTTTCTTTTCCTGACTCACTTCTCTGTTTTTCACTTGTTCCTACATCGTCATGTCAGTTCAACGTTTGCTATTTGATATATGCTTTAAAATATAATGCATGTGTAATTGGCCTCTAGTACAACATTTGCTATTCGCAGAACCAGATGTTGAAGCGGCTAATACATATCATATTTATGTTTGTTTGGTCCCGGATGGCGCACCAGAGGGGTATTGGTCCGACAAAGTTAATGTATATCACTCCGAAGATACCTCTTCTTTAGGCAGGTATGAACTTCATTCGTCCGGGAAAAGTGATTTTGATACCGCATGTTGTTTGCTTATAAGACATTGCTGAAGTATTGAAATTGGCAAGTTTTGTTAGAGATTATGCTTCTCAAGAAATGTAGTTTTCATTGAATAGCTTGATATATACCTCAGTGATTTGCCTTGCTTCCCATGAAATTGCTGTGTTACAGTTAATGATACAAGCTATGAAATTCACCAAGTTCCCTTCTTTCGCTATGAATGTCTAAAGTTGTGTAGTTGGAATCTTAAGCTTCTGCAATAGCTCTATCCTTCACTGTCCATGAATGTATTCCTCGAGTAAATAGCATTTATCAAGATCATACCATTGGTACGGGTTAAGGGGCTATCTGAGTTATTAGTTAACATATAAAGATTGTTACTACAAACCGGATTAGCATACTGGCAGGTTCTTGATTTTGTTGGTCTTGTCCATTCTAGTTTTTGAAACTTCGGTGTTATCTTTATGGCCCACCTGATCATTATATATCTGCAATACCAGCTGGTTTGAGTTTTAAAATCCATTAAATATAAGCACTCTTTGTGTCACTTCATGGAAGATGTGTGAAGCATCAGATGAAAATGCATACCCTAGAGGTCCCCATTCATGTAATTATCACTTCCTCTCCTTTTATATCTCTTCCCTTCTCAATGCTAAACAATTTGCACCTACTCCATACATGCTTCTTCATTTTCCACTTTCCCTTTTTGTTGCTTATTAAAATATAAACCATTGTTCTGTTTACATCAATTACATGGAACTGAAAAGAGCTTCACAACATTGACAGCCCCTTAGCTTGCTGTACCCAAGAAGCTTCAACAGGGAATCTTTTTTTTTTTTTCTTCTTTTACCCGTTCTGTTGTGACCATCTTCTGTTCCTTTAAGCTAGGATTGATGGTGACCTACTTTTTGTTCTGTAGTTGATTTCATATCACTTAGTAAACCTATCGTATCTTATCACTTTAATCTCTTTTTTATTGGATTGTGTACATTTACATATTTAAGTTAAAGCATTTGGTTGTTTATAATAATTAAGGTTCTTATATCTGTCAAAAAGGATCAAAGCTTCAGGCGCCTCTCCTACTTTTTCCACTTTAAACATAATTGCCTCTTATTATACTTAATCCAAAGTCCGAAATCATCTTTTTATCAGTTACGATAAGATTACGTATTATTAAATTTTTTTTCAGATTTTGTACATCGGCGGAATTTTTGTTGAGTTATTATTGTTGTTTCGTTTAATCAAAAGGAAATTGATTAATCTGATTCTTCTTGGCTCCCTTGGTCAATGTGCTGATCATATTAATATATTTGTTAATCCTGGTTGCTTTACCTGATTCATTTGTCTGATCTTTGCCATGTTAAATGTTTTCTTGCTCCCATATCCAATATATGCCTACTTGAAGATAGAGCCAGCTGTTTCCCAAATTTGCAACCCAAAAGGAGAAATCTGTGATCAATGTTAGGAATCTTGTTGCTTGTCTCCTTTTCACCCCATTGTTGTCTTTGTCTTTGTGTTTCTTTTCCCTTTTTCCTTTTGTTTTTTCTTGGAAGAAAGGAAGTACATTTCACCAAAAAATATGTAAATGTTATTCTTTTGTTTCTTTTCCTTTTTTGTCATTTTTTATTTTTTGATAAAAAAGGAAAAAAAAAGTTGCAAATGTTAGTCTTTTAAAATATTTTTAATATTTATAAAAATAACAGTCGAAAATAACATTTCTATTATGTAGGGGTAAGATTGCGTACTATCAGACTTCTCTAGGTTCTACTTTATTGCGAGATTTCAGACCGAACGTGATAATGATGAACAATCTTTCTACTAGTGAAAAGTAAAGCCTGCATATTAACAAAATTTTTTACTTAGTTGTTATATAAAAATAATAATTAATTATTTTTATTAAATAAACTATAAAGAAGTACATAAATAATATATCTTAAGTAAAATACTTCTGGTTAAATTAAATGTTCTAAATAAAATATTTTATTAATTAACAATAAATTATTTAATATAATTTTACTCTTTTAAACTTTTAAAATTAGAAAATTAAAAAGATAGTTTATTGTTTACATCGCTCCCTTGAAAGACATTGTTTGAACATGCGATGAGTTCGAGTAAACCCATGCTCCCTACCGTAGGTTTAATGTAATTAATTACGTAAAACATGAAAGGTATACATAGCATCGAGCTTCGTCTAACCTCGAGCTTTGATGGTTCCCTTCATTAATTATAGTAAATTAATTAATTATAATGTATTATATTAATCTAGAGGAACTTCAAGAATCTTATTCTTTACCTTAAAAATAAAATAATTTAGTTAAATTCAATGTTTTAAAAATTAAATAAAAAAATAAAAAAATTAGTCGATATTAAACTATCATAAAACGATGACAATAAAATTATACCGAAACGCGATATCTAAAAAAGTCTAATAGTACGTAACTTTATTCCTATCCAATATTTATTTGTCGAATTTATTTGTACGATTAGTTTGAGTATATTATTATATTCTCTTGTAAGTTGTTGATTTGTATACAGAGTCTAGGTTGTGATAATATATTATTCAAGTAAATTCTGTCTAGTAATCTAGATTTTAAGTGTAATCTAGATTTTAAGTAAAACCACGTGTGACCCCTCCAAGTTTTATTGAAAATTTATTTGAAATGATAATTATGATAATTCTGCCTTAGGAGTCCATTTAACTATTCCAAATAACCCATATTAAAATAATATAAAATTAGTATAAACAATTTTAAAATTTAAAAAATTAATTAATTAATTTTTCAAAAATTATTAAAAACCAACATAAAAATTAATAAATTAAAATTTTTAATCATTGGGTTGGAAGATAAAGACTAGATATTGGCATACAAAAATATTATTACAAATTATAATAACCTCATCTACATTATGCAATTTGATTTTTTTTTCTTTTTATGACAAAGCTACACACACCCAAAATCCAACAAAATAAAAATAAAAATAAATAAATTATAAGACCTTATAGGAAACTACAGAAGAAGAGAAGATCATGAAATCAAATGCAGACTACTGATCGAGTGCGTTAGGGCCAGTACAGTAATTGACCAAATGATTCCACACCCACTGAACCAAGTACCTTCGTCTGATCCCATTCATGTTATACGTGGCACCATCATGATCCTCCATCAACTGACCCGTGTAGGACCCACCCCCTCCCGTCCCATATATGCCCTCGCACAAATCGGCTATCTCCACAGGGAAACTCGGGTCGGGTCCGGCGTACCAGGCGTTCACCAACGGGTTCGTTGCCAGCTCTGCAACCTCGTGACCAATCACGCTTATCATTCCATCAACCCCAACGTCACCGTTGGGTGACTTTAGCGGCTTCCGTCCAGGCATATACGTTGGTACTGCGAACGGGTAAGCACACACTCCCGGACACTGTTTCGCGCTGTTACCCACCCACGCGTACGGCAGCGTATAGCCCACTATCGACGGGAATGTGAAATAGTGGAACCCGCACACCTGCCCGCAGAAATCTTGGACGTACACGTCCGGAGCTGTGAGCAAAAGATATAACCCGCTTTTGGGATTTGTGGGCAAAGGATTGGTTTTAGCTGTCACCGCGCTCTTTATCACAGACTGTATCGATAGCCTCGTCAGCGATTTTCCGTGAGAATAAAACCGATCGTTCTTCTCCTTGCCTAAAAGCACCGTCCTGGATATGTTCGCCCCGGTTTGGTCAGTGTAAAGCTGGACGGTCTTCCACCAACCGGAGACTGAAGGTCGCTTCGAACCAACGGAGGAGATTGAGCCGATGAACTCCCGTATTATCTTCTTCTGTGACCTCTCCCACGTGCCGTACCATATTGGGTGGATTGTTATGTTCTCAGTGAGAACCGGACCCATGTGGTAACGCAAGTGAACGAACTCGGACGACCCTTCGAATTTTTTGGACCCACCGTAGAGGAGGTCGGAGGAGTTGGGTTTCATGTGGGGCCATGGACGCCAGCCGGTCACCGGAGCTGGGCTAAATGTCAGTGCAAGTACAGTGACGGCGATCAAAGACAGGAGTGGGCTCATTCTTGTGGGAATTTGACCAAGTGATGTTATCGCTAATATGGGTTTCAATGTGTCCATATATATATATGTGTGCATGGAATTGGAATGGGGTTGAGAAATCATTCATTTTTGGGGAATGGTGTAATTTGAAAATTTGAAAAAGTGAAAGGGAATGGTAATGGAGGACAGAGAGGTTTCGGAGAAAGATGGGGCCCACTTAGTCAGGCAGGGGAATCGTGACGGTCCATCTCGTCTGGATGTGATCATCAGAAATACTTTTTTTGCGCGGGAAAATTGATGGCGTGGTGGGGGTCGTTTGGTGAATAACGCTATTCCTGCTTTCCTCCCACATCGGGACCACGCAGTGAGTTTAACTCGTTTATATGGTTAATTTTACTTAAATACTAAAACAGGAGAATTTCGTAATTATGTAAGAAGGCAATTGAACTAATAAATCATTTAATAAAATTAAAAAATGGACCCAAGAGTAGCGGGGACGTGGACTACTGTTTCATCCTCTTAAAGATTGCAGTTTTGCACGGAAATGGCAAAACGCCTGCATGTTGTCATGGAGTTAGCTGTAAGGATAGGTCCATAACGGGCGAGACACAGACACAGTTTCAGTGTGTGTCCATGCGTCGTCGTACTGGGCCTGACCTACTTGGATTTACGGTAATATCCATTCACTGGTCCTTTTTATTACACTGTTTGTGGGTGACAAGTCCCTAACTCTTGGGACCTCTGCCTTTGTCTTCTTGTTATCAGACACTCCCTTAATTTAAGGCCACTCTTGGATTTTCACTTTATCTTCATAATAATTTATAAATTTATTTATTATCTACATTTAATGAGATGAACGGCTGGATGTTGCTAATCACGGAGTAAATTGCGGGGCTCATAGTGACACGTCAGCGTAACGAAAAGAGTAGCCATCTTACAGCTGAGAATGACAAGGACCTAGAAAGTGGGCCCATATGAACAGCTGCTGTGCGGGCCCCCTATCTACAAACACAAACTGAGACATGACAAATGTGAAGAGCTTTGAAGTTTGGGCGGGTCCCACCGTTGAATTGTGAGGTCACTGCTTTCTTTTTTAAATTTTTATTATTTAATTTAAAAAATTTTAAAACATGGTTCTTTTTATAATTTATTGAAATAAACATTAAAATATATTATAAAAATATATAATTTATACGACAACAAAACACACGGGTTTTTGATTCTAATTCTATTTTTATTGTAATTTTTAGTTTTTATTTATAATTTTTTTTAAAATAAA
>JANIPM010000006.1:74777712-74801171 GCA_027478405.1 Erythroxylum cassinoides
ACAGATACAAATTACTATTGTGCATAATTACTGTATGAAGAATGAGTATGATGCATGTTCATAACAAATTCCGGGACCAAACCCTAAATTCTTAACTTATTCCATAATTCACAACTTAAATTATTAAATCCTTAATTCTCAATTAAATCTGAAAAATTACAAATTTCACATAGAGAGGTAGAAAATCTTCTTACGAATCCAACGCTTCGAGAATCAGGTCATTCGGAGGTCGGATGACAAAGATATGGTCAAAAGAGTGAAATATATCACACACAAGTCGACTTATACTTGCATAACTCGAGTTACGTAACACGATAACTCGACTTATACTTGCATAACTCGAGTTATTGAAGAGCGGAGATGTCCGTTCATGCAAAACGTTGATTTTCATGCAAAACATTGATATAAGTCGACTTATACACCACAACAAGTCGAGTTATAGCACTATTCATCGTCTTCTTCACCAAACCAGACGAAACAACAGTCTTTTCTTCCATTTTTCTTTCCATTTCATCACTTCTAAAAGTCCATTAAGCTTGTTTAAACCCACTAAAGCTTCCAACCCACTCAGAAATAAATTAAAACTTCAAAAATAGCTAATCCGAATCTCTCTCTCTCTCTCTCTCTCTCTACTGTGTATTTTCAAACTTCTGTCTCTCTCCTTACGGTTTCTATCATTTTCCTTCATAAACTACTACAACTCATTATGCTCTATGTTTGCTTAAGCTTTAACTTCATTTAAACCCATCTCTCACAATACTCATACATTAACGCATATATAACCAAAAACAGAGTATGAATACCGTAAACAATCACACTTCTTAAACTCATGCATATAACCATATTCTTACCCTGTTTTATCACCAACCCAGAACAGGACGTATATATATATATAGGTCTTAGTTTTGTTTTAAACCAAGCATGAGAAACAAAGTAACAACATATCGGTTTTTTTTTCTTAAACACAATACGGATCATATAGATATGTATATATCTCAAGCTTTCAAAGTCATTCATGCATGTAGCTCTTTATTCCAAACACTAAATATTAACAAAATTACTTACTGCGTAAGGATCCGAAGAGTGATGCTTCAGTTGTTAGTTGGAGGAAAAACTAATGAAGGAATTCGGTGAAGACTAAAACAAATAGAACTCAAAAGAATCCACCCGTCTTTATCACTGACTTAGAAGCTTGCATGTAGGACATCTAATAGAAACGTGTCTTCACTCCAAACTGCCACTCGCCACTATAACCGTAGGTCATTAATTTATTTATTATTATTATTATTAATAAATTATTCTTTTTAAACCAAATACATTGTTTTGAATCCGTCTAACAAACAAATACCCAAAAGTTCCAGACAACTTCCGAAAATTTACCAAAATTCCGTCAGAAAATAATGACTCTGAAAATAAATTGGCAACTCAAAATTAATTCACCATCAATTTCTAGAAATATTTGAAGTATACAAAAATTACTAAATAATTACTAAAATAATATTACTACGGTCCGAATCAATCCGAAGTTTCATTTAACCAAATTACCCGGAAAATGCTATGAATGCATGCCAAAATACTTATGCACAATTTAAGCAAATATTTAATAAACAAATAACAAACATAATTCGTACTAAATTCCTTTAATATTCTAACCCCTAATTTGGGGCGTTACAGTCGTTGCATGCCTTGGCCCCTCCAGAGTCAAAAATTGTTGGCCAAGAAAGACTCTTTTGGCTATACTTGGCCAAAAGTCTTCAAGTATGCTTTAACATGGATTTTTCCTGAGTGAAGATCACGAAGAGTTCAAAAATTTAACATAATTGAGCTTGAACAGATGCTCTAAAATATTGCTATAAATAGAGGAAATGCTGAGGCTTCAAAATTAGCACCAAAAACACAAAACCATCATTCCTTCTGTCTTCTTTCATTTCTCCTTTAAAGAAATTTATTAAACGTCTTTGTACGTTTTATAAAATTTCACATATTAGCAAAATTGCTCACCCTTGGGGCAAGGACGTAGATCACATTGACCGAATCACATAAATTTTTGTGTTCTGTCCTATTTTGTTTTGCCTATATTTATTTTTGTTACTAATTTTCGGGCTATTTATGTAATTCGGTCAATGTGACCTATGTCTACGACCTGAGGGTGAGCAATTTTACTAATATATAGAAATTTACAAAACGTACAAAGAGGTTTAATAAATTTCTCTAAAAGAGAAATGAAAGAAGAAAGAAGGAATGTTGGTTTTGCGTTTTTGGTGCTAATTTTGAAGCCTCAGCATTTCCTCTATTTATAACAACATTTTAGAGCATCCGTCCAAGCTCAATTCTGTCAAATTTTCAAACTCTCCGTGATCTTCGCGCAAGTAAAATCCATACCAAAACATGCTTAAAGACTTTTGGCCAAAAGAGTCTTTCTTTTTTAGCCAACAATTTTTTGACTCTTGAGGGGCCAAGGCATGCAACAATTCTCTACCTTGATTTGGTCCCAAACAATTAGTGATATGCTTCACTTTTTTTGACAATGCCCCAAAAGGGCTATATCACCAACTATAAATGCCAATCAAGTCCAAGCGCTGCTTGAACTTATAAATTGGAAGAACCTTCGTAAACATGTCAGTAGGATTATCCTTAGTGTTGATCTTCTGAATAAGGACGTTCTTCTCTGTAATAATATCCCTAATGAAATGATGCTTCACATCAATATGTTTCGTTCTCTCATAATATGTCTGGTCTTTCGTTAAATGAATAGCAATTTGACTATCACAATAAACAGTAGTAACCTCTTGATGAAGGGATAACTCGCCAAATAAACCTCTCAATCATAATGCTTCTTTGATAGCCTCAATAATTGTCATATATTCTGCTTTTCAATCAAAACTTTTCATTGCTTGAAGGTTAAGAAAATATCATTTTTATGTTTCAAGAAATACATCCAAAAATTGTTGGCCAAGGAAGAATCATGGCCAAAAGTTTTCAAGCATGTTTTGGCATGGATTTTTCCTGTGCGAAGATCACAGAGAGTCAAAAATTGTACAGAATTGAGTTTGGACGGATGCTCTAAAATGTTGCTATAAATAGAGGAAATGCTAAGGCTTCAGAATTAGCACAAAAAAAACATAAAATCATCATTTCTTCTTTCTTCTTTTATTTTTCTTTTAGAGAAATTTATTAAACTTCTTTGTACGTTTTACAAATTTTCACAAATTAGTATAATTGCTCACCCTTTGGTTGTGGATATAAGTCATATTGACCGAAACACGTAAATTTTTGTGTTCTGTCTTATTTTATTTTTCCTATATTTATTTTTTATATTAGTTTTCGGCTATTAAATTTATCCGATATCTGATTCGAGGACATTTTCCTTGTCAAAGAGCAAGAAGTGGATGTGAATGATGATCTGTCAGAGAGCTTGCGCTCTATACACAGGCATTGGAAGGAGCAAGGAAGGCGTTTGAGCAGCTTAAATCAATGAGGCTTCCTTTCCTCAGGCCTGCTGATTATTATGCGGAGATGGTGAAATCAGACGTGCATATGGAGAAAGTTAAGAGTCGGCTTTTGGCAGAGAAGAGAAACATTGAGGAGGCTGAGGAGAGGAAGAAGGCTAGAGAAGCCAAAGAATAGCTAAGAAGGTTCAGGCCCAGAAGCTGAAAGAGAGGGCTATGCAGAAAAAGATGGAGATTGAATCTGTTAAGAAGTGGAGGAAAACTAGACAACAAACTGGGTTTGCTGGGAATGAAAAAGATGGTGAGATGGATTTTGCTTTTGAAGATTGGGACAGTATTTGAAAGGTCTAGCAAGAAGAGGCCAGGAGTGGCTCCAGGAGATCGGTCTGGGGGAAAAACAGGACAGTTTAGGAAGAAACAAGTGGAAAAGAAACAGATGAAAAGAGATAAAAAGGAACTCAAAGTTTGGATTCTGCGGAAGAAAAGGTTTGAAGAAACAGAGCATAGCAGAGACTACTAATGAAATTAGAAGCTTCAACAAAAGTGGTACTGCAGGAAATAACAAAAGGATGTGGTGATTCACTGGCATTCTAACCTGTTTTGTTAAAGAATATGTTAATCTGTTCTGGGAAGCACTGTCCTTATCCCTAAATATTGTGATCAAGCTGGTGAAGTCATAAACTTTTCTTGTCAAACTACACATTTCTAACAACGGAGTGAGTTGGCGAGTAGAGATTCTAATACTGTTCAATGAATGCCCCTCTGAATGATCGAACACAGGGATCAATTTTTTGAGGCCACCAAAAGTCAATGCAAGGGAATGTACAATTCTAGACATTTGTCATCCTTCATTATGCCTGAATTCGGCCTGAAGTTAGTTCTCCTCTTGGCAAAAAGGACTCAAGCCTGATTGAATTTTGGATAAAAAGTCAGATTTGATTTAGGGTAAATCAGATTCTGAGCCGGACCTGATACTTTGATCATTACTATCTTTAATGTGATATGATGTCAATATGATGACATATAATGGATGTACCAGTGAGATGGTTCCATGTGAGGTTCTTGTATGGCACGAGGAGCGCTTTACTAGTTTATTCATTCGGTAGAAGACCCACATCTATAATTGGGCAAGAAGCTTCCCAATTCCCATGGATGTGGTTGGTCAATCATTAAACAATAACATAAACTAACCTTGTTCTCCATAGCTTTCGTCATACACCTCCCCTTGTATTCTATGGCTTCTCCTGCACAAAGCGTCCCGTACACACTTGTTCCCTCCTAGAACATGCTTTAAAAAGGCTAAAAAACGTACAATCCTGTCAATTCAGCATCATCTAGCATAACCTTTTTCTCTATTGATTCTCGGAGCCCTCACAGC
This sequence comes from Erythroxylum cassinoides, assembly GCA_027478405.1. Classification (NCBI taxonomy): domain Eukaryota; kingdom Viridiplantae; phylum Streptophyta; class Magnoliopsida; order Malpighiales; family Erythroxylaceae; genus Erythroxylum; species Erythroxylum cassinoides. Next base: position 74,782,540 of record JANIPM010000006.1, read on the forward strand.
CATGTTGGATTCTACTCTGGAATTGATCACCCAGGCTGTTTCCAACTCCCTGTTCATCTTCTGCTGTTGTAATTTGATTATACTCGTGATCTTCATTGGCTCAAAATCTGGCTCTGACTTGGATCAAGAAAGTGAGATTCCTGTTTCAGTGCCGATGGTCACCTACACATGCACGAACGTGAACAAAGTGTCGAGCAAGGCTGCTATATTATCCAAAGCCCTGGAGACTCGGACTACCAGCAACGGGGAAGATGACAATGGAGATGCACATGATGAATTAAGGAGAAGGGTTGAAGAGTTCATCGAGAAAGTTAATAGAGGTTGGAGAGCAGAACTAGTTGAGGACTTCAGGTTGAGTGTGGAAGTAATCCCAGATAAGAGATGGGAAGTTTCCTAATGCTCCAGAAAAATTAAACTTTACAGCATCGTCTTAATACATTTGCTATGCCGAGCTCCTAATGCTTTTGGAGAGTTTGTTATAGCATGTTAGAACAGAACAGTGTTTTGTATTAAACACAAACGAGACAGTACATGGTATTAAGGGTGTACTTTTCTGTAGAACAGAGCACTGTTTTGTATTAAACACAAATGTGAACTGACTTTTATGTTCTGGAATGTGAGCTTGTGTACATTCTTTTGTATCTGCCGCCATTAGGGGCATAGGAAAAGTAACAGTAGAGATGTTCACCGAACTGGAAAGTCTACCGGAAAGTTAGAATAGCTGTATTCGAACCCCTGACATGGGTCAAGGACATGCAAATTGATGCTCAAGGTTGCAGATTATGATCAAAATGAAGAATGCAATGCCTTAAATTCTGAATTCTATGAAATCTGCAATCCATGTAATTCAGAAACACAATATAAACACAATATCCTCAACTCAAGTTCGTTCATTTATGAAAGTACTCAAATCACAAGAGTGACACACCAGGATCAGTACACCTAAAATGCTACTACAATAACCCTTGACACTGCAAAAATTACATCACAACACGGCCACAGACTGATCTAACAACAGAAGGTCCTACCTAAACCTAAGGAAGAAGAGTACAATTGTCAGTTAAAATCCATTCCGAGTTTAACCCTAATTCTTTGATTGAAAGCTAATAAGTTCAAGCCTGATATCGTTGCAGCAGCATGACCTTGATAAACCGGCATGTATGTGTTCTGTCAACTAGATGTGTCACAGTTTGACTTCCCATCTTCAGGTGAAGAAGATGTACTGTCAGTAGCAGGGTCCCTAAAGGCCTGAAAGGGGTTAATAGGACCCGAATTGTCTCCATGGACAGATGCATCAGGTACAGGAATCGGCTTTACTCCGGCATAGCTAGCCTTCAATTCTTCAGCAGTGATAACAGTGACAGAAGGAACAACTGGTGAAGGGCCAATTCTTTGTTTCTTGTGCTTATGCTCCTGTCGGTGACCTGGGAGAAAACTACCAACCACAACCTGGTGCAAGCGAAGAAGTTGAGAAGATGAACATTAAAACAGTGAAATCTAACAATAGTTTAAGTGATCCAGCAGAATGACTGCAAAATCACATAAAAGCAGTGTCTTTTCTTGAAAGATGATCATTATATCATCTTCTCAGATTTTCATCATGTTCTAAGCATAGTGAAGCTTGAAGTGTTCAATTTTTCAATTCAAAAATCAAGAAAAGAAGGGAAGCATACAGTTGTAATTTATTAGAATTAAATAATATCAAATCACTTTATAACATAAGTGGAAACCTGAACTGGACCAGCAGCTACTAGCAAACCAGCTAATCCTCCCCCAACAACACGTCCATCTGGACCTGCCAAAGAGACACTCATTCCACCAGATCTGCTCTTTGTTCCTTCATTCTCAGTAGGCATAAATGATCCGGATAAGGAAAGTATCTCAAAACAGCCCTGAAAAAGATCGGTTGATAGGGTCTTAATACTTAAATCTCTTGAAACTGCTAATTGTCTAAAACTTTAAAGTGGTGGCTTAGTAATTAGCATGCCAAATAAATTCTAGATGCCTTTTTAAGTCCAGCATGTAACAACTATCGGGGACATCAAAGGCTAGATACAGAACAATACCTAGAAGTACATGCTCTGGAATCCAAACAATGATTTGAGTTCGTTGATCTGTTTGAGTTAGAACAATAATTCCCAATTCCCAAATAACAGCTTAAACTACATTTAACCAATTCAAAGAATAGAACCTTATGACTGCTGGGCATAGCAGCAGAAGACTAGCCAGCCTACCAATCCCCATTCAAGGATGTTGCAAATTGAAAAGAATCTATTTTCACTCGCTTGACAATTTCCACAGATGTTTTCTTATGTAAGTATACAGGTTGCTATGCTAGTAGAGAGAGGCTCTTATACAGATTGTTATGCATCCCATATTCTTAACTAACTTTGTTCGGAGAACTTACAACTTACAACTGTTGAAACTACAATTGTACGGTTCAAGTTAAATTTGTTTATTCTTCTTGTACAAATGATAAGGAGGTGTAAGCGCTACTCCAGGTATATACACAGTCAGTGAGTTCTAAAATCATTGGTCATCAAAGGACTGAAATCCAATCAAGTTGCATATACATTAAATGAAGACAAAATTTAATACCTCATACGTTAGGGTACCACCAGAAGAAGTAGATTGACGAAGTGTAACATTTGAGATTGTGCCATTTGCAGAAAGAATGCAGATGGCACGAGCGCCTTGTTGAGAGAAAGACATAACTTTCATAGAAACATCCTATATCAACAACAAGGAAAGTGATTCAATATCCTTCCAAAATAAAATGACCACCAATTGCAGAAGTCGCCAAATAATCTTTCCTTAATGACCGGTATCTGGTGAGACAATGATCCATTACAATAAAAAATAGAGACTTTGCATAAAACTTGAACCATGTTCAATTATCACAAGATATGCGGAAGCAATTAGTTTATTTTGAGTCCATATAGATTTAAAATATGATTAGAAAAGGGTTTACTGTTGGCATGTCTAATTCAAGTTTTCAACTTTTCTTGACCACATACGAAGGGAACCAAGCTGATGCATAATGTGTTATCATACATTACCAAGATTAACTTGGGAAAATCTCGAGGCATACCTCGCCAGCATTAACAGTGAGCAGATGAGGGGTGAAATTTGCTCCAACTAAGTACGCAACACTTTTACCTGAAATAAGAGATTCCAAAAAATCAGAACAAGCTTGCAGTTTTGGAGTTTAACTAATCATAACCAAGAGGTGTGTATATAACAGCTGAGAATAGTTGTTCTATTATAGAAAAAAAATGAAGTCATAATATTTAACAGGAAAGCTTGCAAGTCAATCAAATTGAAGACATGCTAATTGTAATTGATCAATTAGTCGTTGACCAGACCAAAAATGAAGAATAATGAGTGAAAACTTTGTGTAACATGGTGGGAAAAGAATCTAATCTGCGATAATGTAGCCTTTTGGTGTGAAGTTGACGGTTCGCTCTCATGTTATTCTTTGAAAATTCATTGAGAAATTTGTCTATCTGCATAATTGTAGATATTTATCAAATCCTTCTTTGAAAACCTTATTTTAGCAATCAAAGTTATCACACTTTAAAAACTTCAGAACCACACAGTAAGCAGGATATTAAAAATATTACTAGCTTAAGACAGATCTGGATCCAACAATACAGTCCAAGTTGTTCTTTGCCCATCCAACAAAGTGTCAAATTAGATAGAAGAAAAACATCCTCTGCTTTCTTTCAGAAACTCTACTTTTGTTTCCTTCACCGCAAGGACAACATTCTCCTATCTGTAAGAAAGAAAAAAGAAGATTCCTTCCTATTACGTTATCCTCACCCACATATTCTCTCCCATTAATTCCAGAATGGGACACAAAAGAAGAAGAGTCAGGGGAAGATGGTCCCACATCAAACTCCTACCTGAGCCCCAAATCCAATACAAAACAAAAAGATCAAGTCTTTGATTGACCCACCTAAGACTTTGTATCATCAGAGTCTTATAAACACCCATCAACAGGTAATGGGGTAACAGTGTTACAACAGTGAAAGCGAATAAATTCAACAGTTGGGTTAAATTTCCAAGAACATAAAAAAGAGAAAGACAATATGATCTCTACCATACCTGGGCTTTCGTAGTCAAAACTACGCTGCTTCTTCACTAAGTCTACAGGCCGCCCTCTACCACGTTTCCAAGCTGAAAACTCTCCGCTGAGTGGAATCGATGACGATATCGGCATCGGTGACAATGCCGTCGCTAGTGACTCGTCAGGTTTGTACTTTCTGGGTCTCCCTCTTTTCTTCTTCACCACCGCGACTTCCGTCGCCAGCGATCGACCCACCGTTGACCCACCAAAATGGATAGGCTGTTGATCTGGGTTCGGGTTAGCGGTCGGAATCGGGTTTGGGGTTGAATTTTCGGTTCTAGGGGCCATTATATAGCTCTCCGGAGCTTCATCACCTTTCACCGTTACTCCTGTAGTCATTCCCTCTGTTGTCTCCATTTACTCATAGATCACTCAAAAATCCTAAGACCCCAAAAACCTCACAAACCTGAAAAATCAAAACTTTGAACCCCAGGTGGTTAAATTCTACTAAAGGTCAGAACTTTATAGAGGGAATGAACTCAAATAACCTTCTAAGCTTCATAATGTGAAAAAAAAAAAGATAAAGATACAATGGTTTGGATTGAGTCTTCAAAGATCAAGAAGAGAAATGATATAAAAAACAATAGAAGGGATTCTTCTGGGTTTCAGAAGTCCGACATTGCAGAGCATGCACAGAGCTTCAATGGCGACGATGAATTTCCCAAAAAATTCATGAAAATTGGAAAAATTTTAAAGTTGAAAAATTGCAAAAACAATTTTTGAGTGAGGAGAATTTCTTACAAGCGGAACGAATTTAGGGTTTTGGTAAGAAAAAGGAGGAGAAATTAAAATAAAGTAGGAAAATGGGTAATTTTAAAAGTAAAATAATCAATATTTTAATTGCAATATTCAAAGTATTAATTTTGCTTAAGAAAATGGTTCACGTCCGTCATAAAAATTTAATAAGGGTGATTTAACAATAAAATGGCAGATCTGGTAAATTTAAATTATTTAAAAAGGTCATTGAAATTGAGAAAAAGAAATTCTCTTTTTATTATTAGTTTCCTCTTTAATTATTTAAACCCATTAAAAATAGTTTTAAAGCTGTAAAGCTAACATTTGGAATCATACCAATTTTCAACAACTCACTTCTTTATCTTTTTGAATAAATTAAAGTTAATTATAAACAACTCTGAATCAATTGCCCTCTCATTTAAAGAAATTTACTTCTTGCTCCCAACCAGAATCTAGGTTGCTTCAAGTTTGAAGCTTTTTATACAACCAAATTATACATATTTATAGTTTATCAATATAAACTCAAAAGAAGAATAAGAAGAAACTCACTTTTTCAGGTATCTCCAATTTTCATAAATTTGCTGGCAAGTTCATTCCTTTTCCTTCAAAAGTTAATATGTTGTAAGGAAACAGAACCAATTTGAGGTTGAAGATGAAGGAAACAGAAGAACTTCAACAGCAGAAGAAATGCTAGCTGTGTTGTATCTGAATCCAATTTCAGGTTAAAATGAAACAACTAGTATGTGTGAATTGCAGTGAATATAAGAAAAATTCTGAGCCAAACAACAGTCTCTGTCCTTTCTCTTCTTCTTCTGATACACCTATCTCAACATACATGTTGGTGGCATTCAAGAAACAGCAACTGAAGTTTTAGTGTGGGATTTGAATAAGTGGAGCTGACATTGATCAAGAAAACAACTTTTAACAGTTTAGTATATACACTGCAAGAAAAAGCCAATTATAATTGACTTGTAACCTGGAAAACGAAATCCTCAGATTAAAAAAATGGCAAAAGATGATGAAAGATTCAAATGGAGGCAAACATATGTGATTCAGTGACAGGATTTTTTATTCAATTTCATGTTAAGAATGTTGAACTTGTATCAATGACTTTATATGTGCTCGGGGAACAACAAATCCAGCTCTTATTTCCTCGAACGAATATTCAATCTCTTCAGGAAGTTCATCGACTGGATAAGCACCATAAACCGGTTGGCAGGCTGGAGTTGTAGCAGTCTGCATTGGAATTGAAACTGTTGAAGGTGTTGTGGGCACAGGAATTGGCATGGCCTTGAGAGTTCTATTCTCTGCAGAAGTTGTCTTCAAAGGAGTTGTAAAGGAGAGTGTCTTCTTTGAGTCAGCTTGCGTTGTGGCCACTTCTTCCAACATATTTGCTTTTGAAGATACTGTAGATGATATTGGTGAGAATGGCTTCCGAATCATTGCTGAATCTGGGTCACGAGTATTCGCAGCACCAAAAGAATGGTTTTGAACAGGAAGACTTGCAACTTCTGACCCTCTTCTACCTACATAAGAAAACAAACATGACATTCTGGTTTTTCAGTTAAGACCACTATGGACCTCCCCTACCACATAACAGCTTTTTCTCCAACTAAAGACCAGAACCCTTGCCCTTTTCCTCAATTAAAACCGAGAAATAGCCTCTTTATTACACACAATTAAACACAGAAGTAACTTTTCGTTGAGCTAAGTCTCACTTCAAAATTAGTGTGAAAAAATTTATGCAAAACATTCAACTTTTTCACTAAAACTTTTTCTAAACTTTTTGGAATAAACATCATCTAACAGAGCCAACAGAAAATTCAGAAGGAATAGAACCTATTTCATTAACAATTAATAAATTTTGTTAAAACCCAGTTGATGTTCTTTCCAGACTCCAGAAGGAGATCGGCAAGCTCTTATTCCTCAATTTCGATCATATCCTCTTCAACAAAGAACAAAAAGGAGGAGAAAAGCAGAGACATTCAGCAAAAGTCCCTGGATACTAAGTCCTCTGCAATTTGCAGCTTTACAAAATGACTTACTAGCTGATATAGTGGAAAGAGCATCATCCTGGCGATGACCAAACTGATCATTTTGGTGCATGCGCTCCCCTTTCATTCCATGACGAGAAAAGGGTGTAGCTTTGCTGTCAGCTTTGGGAGTTCGAAGCATGGCTCCACCAACAGAGAGACTTCTATTATTTGCACCTCCAATTGAAAACCTAGGTGCTTTTTTCACATTTTGAGCTTTTGAAGGGCTTGGCTTTGAGCCATAAAGTGCTTCCTGCTCTGCTATAAGCTGTACCTTCAGTTTTTTTTGATCCTGAATAACCACAAACAACAGTATTCCATTAGCATTTCCGTGAAACTAGAGTTCAATTCACTGCATAAGAAATGTGATTGACTAAAATGAGAGGACCATACACGCTGCCTCCGCTTTTCTTCTTCTTTCTCTTGCCGCAACACTGTGTACTCTTCAAGCATTGAAAGGAGGCGAATCTGGACAATGTTCATGAAAGAAAGTTTTTAAGTCGAATTTGAAAAGAAAATGGAAAATAAGTTGTTGCACCAAAGGGGCCCAACCAGTCAAGAGTTAAACCTCAAGAAGGAAAATTGAACTTACACCATCATATAAGAATTCAATCCCTCTCTCATATTCCCATGCAGTAGTTTTTGAAGTCAATGCCTCCACCATACCTGAGAATCTCAAGAGAATATTTTCACTTATTTATTAATTATATAATCACACCGGTGATTTCATGCAGTTGGGCAAAAAAATTCCAGATTTAAAATTAACAACCCTCTGTATGAACTGACAACTTCAAAGAGATCCATTGATCTCAGGAAAACAAATTGAAACGGTCAAATAAAAAACACAAGATGAAGTTATATGGCTGAACACCACTTTACAAGTCAGATGATCAAACGTAATTGATGATGTAAAACATAGAACACAGCATGTACCTGGAAGCTTATTAACCAAAGATCGGGCCTTCTCAGCACGTTTCAGAGTAAGATGAGCACCTTTTCCGGCACTATATCGGTTATCATCCTGTGACATCCCCAAGAGAGACTAAGCAAAACATAACCTAATGGTTGTTGGACTCAAAGTACAAAAAATAAACATTTTACCCTGTTATACTCCTCAAGCCAACACTCCTCCTCACAGGCAGCTAGCCATTTCTCAACCTTTTCAAGTATATCTTTCCTACTAAAAGCTTCTTCTTTAACATTTGCAATTTGAAGTTCTATTTGTTCAAGGATAATGGCTGGGTCCACAGTCCCTGAAATAGAATGAATGACTTGAATATCTGGAAAGATTCAATGGATAAAATAGTATTAAATTGAATCACGAATGATACCAGACTCTATAGCTTCTATAGCATATTCTATTGCATTATCTGCTTCTGGAATTAAATGTGTCTTTCTACAGATCTCCTCTAATTCTGATCTCTTTTTCAGAACAAGCTCCTTCATCTTGCTTGATTTCAACTCTTCCAGCCGAGATACTTCTGCCTCAACCTACATAGTTTTCACTTATTCTTGTAAACATCATAAGTCCAGCCTTGCAAAGCTAAAGTCGGAAACCAAACAGGGAAACAATACAAGCATTCCCAGTACGTCACTCACGTATTTGATGATGTCCAAAGAAAGAGTGTTTGGTTCAGTTATTTCATGTTCTGAAGCAGCTATGTTGCAAGTAACATTTTGAAATATCTGTTGTTCTTCTAAAGGAGTATCCATCAAATGCCAAAGCTCCAGCATCGTTGTTGCAAGATCTTGGAGCTGTTATAAACAAGGACAAAACATTGTCAATGCTGAAAATGGTATTACGTATGATGCATATGGAAGAAAGGTCCAAACTTATATCACCTTCTGCATTCTCTGGATTTTAATCTCTCTCAGTTTGGATATTGCAGTGGCAAAATGCTGGATTGTATCACTACTTATGCTTCTTGATCCTTCAGGGTCCCCGTAAGTTGGATGAACTTCATTTATGGTGTGCTTGAAATCCATACCGAGAACTAAGCAAAGTGAGTTCAAAGTATCCAGGAGTTTGTGAATCTGCTTCAATCGATTGTTCTGCGAAGGTAATGGATAATTTAATCAGTGAACATCATTTAGAAGCAAAGAATTCAAACTTGAAGATGGCAGGAAAAAAAAAACCCAACCTTCTCATTTTCTAGTGCTTGGAGCTGTCTGTGTAACTCTTCAAGTTTTCTCAAGGACAGATCAGTTTCATCTACTTGCAGATGATCAGCAGACCCAAAAATCTCATTTGAGATCTTCTCTATTTCTTCTAGAACTTCAACAAATTGATTTCTTCTGTCCAATTTCCTCTTTTGCATCTCTTCCAGTTGTGGAAGAATTTTTTGAAACTCTTCCTTCAAGCTTCCAGAACTTTTATCAACCTGCCAAGCGGCAAAGCTATTACACTGGAATCACCCAGGTTACAGTCATTATAATAATGACAAGCTCAAAATAGTCCTGAGATTAAGTTTACAATTTCAATTATAATTGCCACCAATTTCACCAAGTGTTCTATGCAACAGAAATTATTTTAATAGGAGAAATGTGATTTTCCTTTTCAATTTCCATAATTCAAAAAACTTTATAAATTATCTGTGATAAATTATTTTTTAAAACAGGCATACATTCCTGGTTACAAAAGTCAAGGGAGTTGATGTCACTTGAAACTAACCTGTCTAATATGCACAGGTCTTTCCCCCATGGCAGAACAAATTGCTGCAAGATCTGCTTCAAAATCTGCAATTGTCTGTCTTAGCTGAGCTCTATTCTTGTTTGCCTGATCCACCTTTCTTCTATATACTTCAAGACACTCTTGTTCAAGCTCAAGCAGCATTTTGTCCCTATCAGTATCTGACTCCCCAATTTCATCCCAGATTATCTGAATTTCGTAGAACATAAGGAAAATGTGAATCCCTAATTTGCAGAAGGCAAAAGATGCAATATGAGAAAGAATAAGCACAAAGAACACAAGATGAATAGAGTCAATGATCTCCACAAACCTGCAACTCACACAAAAGAGTTCCACAAGTTGTTTCCACTTGCAGAAGCGGATTTTTCTGGTGATTAGACATGTTGATGCAGCTTTATCTGCACAAGAAAGTTTCTGCACACAATCACAAGCAACAAAGCATAAAAGGTGAGACTATAAAAACACAGTAATGGATATATAAATTAACAAACATTAAGACTAGCATATCTTACAGAGTCCCTAAAATGCATTTATTCAAAGGACTAAACTTCAAACCACAATAAAATCATGAAGGATTAGACATTAGGAGGAGGCCTTCAAGCATACACTATCATCACAAGAACAATTCTAACTTTTCATTTTCTTTCGAGTGATGACATCAATCTTACTGTAAATTTGCTATTCCGGGTAACAATCTTTAGCTGCAATTACCATATAAATCCTCCCCAGTTCACACTTACAATTCAATCACTTTCATTTGCCCATTGTGATTATACAAATAACAGGTGACAAGGAATAAAAATTAAGCTCATCTAATACAGAAAATAAATAACAGTTGGCTGTCATATGAAGTAATAAGTACAGTAATATACATGATCAAACCAACAAATGCAATCTCTCAAAAGCACAGACTCTGACAATCAGTTGCATGAGCACTAACCTGACAAGAAACCAATCGAGAGAGAGCGGTTAAGTGGGTAATAGGTCAAACGTTAATTGATTTGCTGTTTGATAGCACTTAGCATCGAAGAGAATTTCCTGGAAAATTTCAAACTTTCCACGAAAAAAAGAATAATACGATAGATGATTAGTGGGTACTGGTCAAAATAGTTCAATCCTATACATTTCGAGAGAAAAGGTCTCAACTTTGACTCGAACTTTGAAACAGAGAGGGCCGTTTTGAGGGAAAAAAAGGGACCGTTAAAGAGAGAGTGTTGTTTGTTATGATTGGATTCTTTTGTGAGAACCATGTCGATTTGAATTTCAAAACGCAATAAGCAGGAGCCCTATTAATTTGATTGTACAAAACCAACGGTCAAGATCAAATCTTTAGCCTTTCTGTGATCGATGGTCACTACAAGCAGGCTCAAATGGGGTTTTGATTTCTGGAAACGTTCAAATTAGGTGTGGCGATACCTGAAACCAGAGTTTCGGGTTAAAACATATGTTATTCGGATCGGGTCAGATTATGTTCTATTACCTTAATTTAATATTTGAATATTTTTATTTAAATACAAATTAGCTATAATTGAATTTTTAATTAAATTAAATTTTATTTATTAATTTCATATTAAATCAAAATTTTATCACCCTTACTTCATTTGGGATATAAGTCATTTTGCATATACCTCATGCTAATTAGTAGTCAGATTGCAACTTTTAACTTTGCTTCAGATTGTAAAACAGTAATATGTAACAAGCAACTCTCAAGTTGCTCTATCAGTTGACATTTTAATTTCTCTCTATGAAGAGCGAGGCTAAGAATTTGCAGGGAACTGAAGAAGATCTCAGCTTCAGGACATAAAGAACTGAGGTAAATCTGACTCTATGATAGATTAATCCTCACAGAAGATGTTACCTGATCAACTGGGTAATGTGCAAGTGTTCAAGGTTGCTTGATAAATAAAACCTGCAGAAACTTCATGATTGTGAGCTTTTGCTGTAACCAATTTCCCTCTGTATAATTTCAAGCAAAAGTTCATTCCAGTATCAACTGAACCTGGTATGCAACAGTGCAGGCAATCCTGTGATGGAGGCCTTCCATTGGGACTGCGTTTTGCAATCTTATTAGGGTCATGGCTTCTGTATGGACATGGATGACCATCGTGGCGATAATGGAAGGCTTCAGTTATATCCATCAACTTCAGCTTTGATTTGTTTGTTTTTTTCTTAATTGCACGATCAAAACCTGTTAACTGCTTCTGGTACTTTACACTTGTGAAGTTTTCAACCAGTTCACCGGGGACAAGAGGCTTAACCTTTTCAGTGCATGATCCACCGGTGTTCCAGGCCCCATCTTCATAATGAACAGGTGAATAGGAGCATATAATGGTAAGTCCTGTGTAATTTGGATGGGTGACAAGAGATGTGAGAATTGTCTCAACAGATATCTCAAATGCTTTGATGTTGTTAACCTTCATTGGAGGAGACTCCTTTGGCCACCACAGCTGTCCTCCCACAGTTTCATTGCTCAAGATGTACACTGACTGCTTGGTGAACCATTGGCCTGAAGAGATAACAATCACATCAAAGTTTGGGATGAACTTCATAACATTCTCATCTGGAGTATCCAAATGAAGCTTGTCAATACCCTCTGGAGCAAATTCAAATTGTTCTGATGTTTGATGAACAAGCCAAGATGACCATATTTGAACTATCATAGAGGATGTTGAATTGAAGTAATATCGAAGCACGATTTGGTTAGCACAAGTTTTTGGGACTTCCACCTGAAAAGAAGACGACTAATCTTAGTAACATATCCAAGTATAACGTGTCAATACATCCTCACGAAATCAGAAAGACTCAATGCCACACAAGAATCAGATTATTCATAAGGAATGAACCTGCCATGTTTGTTTGGAAGCAAAAGGAAACCAAAGGAATCAAGACAATAAGAGCAAATCAGAAATGCACATCAAAGGTATAAATCTTGTGCCAAAAGGGATATGCAAGTTCATTAATGATACTGTCGTCTGATTTTCTATCAGCAATACCAGAATCACCAGGTAAGGTACTGAATTGGTCTGATCCTTCTCCTTGTTCTCTTTTCTGGTATCATTAGCTGCAACTTGTAGATTTATCACAGATTGCAAATTCTTATCAGTAATATCAGCAGTACCATTTACACCACTGGAGCTACTAGGTGCTTCCAAGTTAGACCCAGACACAGAATTATCAGGGGCCACATGTACATAAATTTCTTGGTGGCCTTCAATTAAGGTGTGATCCCGATAACCTGTGGTCAAAACCAACTTGTTGGAATTAACAGTATCGTAAAAATAAGTATGAATTGTGGTATCTGTCGGGTATGGGACGAGAAGCAAAGAAGCAAGAACTAAGAATAAAGCAAGGCATCCCAAAGACGATCAAATAAGAAAGAGAAGCTTCAATCTTATATGTATATACATTTGTATATAGAAATATGAAACATGAGGAACATGAACCTGAACAAATCAAGTTGGTGTTACTGGTCAATAGATTCCCCTATTTGAAAAACCCCAATTCTGAGAACGACCCAGTAATCAAAACTTAATCTTGCTTCCAGTTGACTGAAGATCGAATCTCCATCGCCAATCTGGAAGAATAAAATGAAACACCATTATTAATTAGTGAAACCAAATGCAGAACATATGTTCCTTTTTTTTAATAAAAATGCGAGACGCGCGCAGAACGAACCTAAAAAAAAAACCCCAATCTACCTGCATCGTTATTCGTCCATAGATTAAAAACCAAAAGGTCTAATCTTTGAAAAGAAAAAGAAAAATCGTGAGACGGGATCCAAATCGGACCTTTGAAAGTCGCAAATTTTCATGATTTTGGCGAACAAAAATAGTGATAGGAGTTGTTGTTCTGCAGGTGTTACCGAGGAGAGTGTTCAAACACAACGAGTCAAGGTAGGATACTAGTATCCGGTATCCTCCGACATTTCAGCTTTAGTTGTCCAAAGTATTACAGGGAGTCAACCTTTCTTTAACTCACTAGCAGTTTAGATATCGTAAGTGCTTTAAAATATGATATGTTCGGGATTTAGTGTTGCCTGATCCAGGTATTTGAAGACCGAGAAAAGTACGAACAAGAAACGAACAGGGTGATCAATGTAAGAAATATGCGTGGGTTGAAAGGCCTATCTTGTGTTAAGTGAGGTGAAAGGATCAAATCTCTCTATACGCAGCTCTTTCAAATTTAAAGTTAGAGTTTTATTTCCCGCAAAAGATTTATCTGACTCGAGCTAAGAAGTATAAACACGGATACAGATACATGATACGAGGACACACCAACTTCTAAAATTTGGTAGACACAGACATGCCACACATATATATATATATATTATAAAATTTAGAATTAAGAAAAAAAATTCAGAATTCATAATATAATGTATATTGATTGATGTGTTTCAAGACTTCCAACATCTTGATAGTTCATACATATTTGATACTTTATAAGTCCCTCTAAAAAAATATGAAGCATATATTCCATTAAATTGTATCCAAGCAGTCTCCAGACGTGTCCCAGCGTGTCCGTGTCTGTGTCCGTGCTTCATAGAACTCGAGAGAGGATTAGTCTAAATTTAGATGGTTTAAAGGTATCTTCTCATAGTTAGGTCTCTTCTAAAATACTTCGTAGGTAATTATAATAATATATATATAATGTGGTCTAGATTTTTTATAAGACCATATTAAATTTCGTTGATGATTTTTTTAGTTTAATAGTATATTAAATTTTAAACATTAATTTAGTATTTGATAGACGTATAAGATTTAATGTCAATAAATAAACATATATATATTAGTCCTCTCTCTATTCTAATTAAGTACAGACAAAACACAAATACAGAAAGAATAAGTATTTATGCATTAAGCTATCTATTAAGTTATCGTAAAAAAAGAGTTAAGAGAGAGAAATTAGTTCGTAATTGATAAAAGATTTCTTATTTACATAATGATAAATTCAATTCAATTCAAAATAAGTGATTTATTTACTTTATTTTTGTGGTTATTATTATATCCCAGATTTATAGAAGCACGAATGATTTACATATAATTTATGATTCATGATTCATATATGACTTATATCTTCAATATATGATTATTAGGAACTTGAAAAAATTACAATCAATTGATGAACATGATTCAAATAAAAACATGAAACACACGTGTGGAGGTGACTGCACATCAGTGTAGGAAAGCAAGTTTCTTAAGTCTACATCACGACAGACATCAGACATCAACAATCCTAGAGGTCGAGGTCGGGTAGAGGATAGTTATTCCTGTTTTCGAATGTCATCTTGTGTCCAATATCATCTATCTATTCATTAACATTAATTCATCCGTCCAAATCATACTTTGTACTAATTGGCGGCAAAAAATAAAAAAGTTATTCGAAGGACATAACACATATAAAAAAAAAATTATTTGAGTAATATGAATAAATTTATAAAAGATTATGGTAATATTATTTTAATTATATGTTAATTTGAATATCATTAAATTAAATTTGTAATAACTTAAAAAATATTATTTTAATTTTTATTTAATTATAATTATAATTTATTTATTTATTTTATTTTATTTAAATCGATTTAACCCAGCCACTACTAATATATTTATTGTAATTCTCAATATAAGATTAAAATTAGATAAAATCAACCTTAGAAAAGAATTTATACTTTCTACTTCTCTTATATCAATTGCTCATTTCAATGATCAACTTTTCGTGTAATGATATCTACGCTACCTGGTATTTGCCGTCAACAATTTCCCTCTGTATAATTTCAAGTAAAAGTTCATTCCAGGTATCAACTGGACCTGGCAGGCACCAGTGCAGGCAATCCAGTGATGTAGGCCTTCCATCAGGACCGCGTTTCGTGTATGGACCTGGATGACCGTCATGGCGATAACTGAAGGCTTCAGTTATATCCATCAACTTCAGCTTTGATTTGTTTGTTTTCTTCTTAATTGCACGATCAAAACCTGTTACCTGCTTCTGGTGCTTTACACTTGTGATGTTATTTTCGACCAGTTCACCAGGGACAAGAGGTTTAACCTTTCCAGTGCATGATCCACCGAAGTTCCAGGCCCCGGTTTCATAATAAGCAGGTGAGTAGGAGCGTAGAATGGTAAGCCCGGTGTAATTTGGATGGGTGACAAGGGATGTGAGAATTGTCTCAACAGATATCTCGAATGCTTTGATGTTGTTAACCTTCATGGGAGGAGATTCCTTTGGCCACCACAACTGTCCTCCTACGGTTTCATTGTTCAGGATGTACACTGACTGCCTGGTGAACCAGTGGCCTGAAGAGATAACGATCACGTCAAAGTTTGGGAAGAACTTCATAACATTCTTATCCGGCGTATCCAAATGAAGCTTGACGATACCCTCTGGAGCAAATTCAAATCGTTCTGATGTTTGATGAACAAGCCAAGATGACCATATTCGAACTATCATAGTGGATGTTGAATTGAAGTAATACCGTTGCAAGATTCGGTTAGCACGAGTTTTTGGGACTTCTACCTGAAAATACGGCGATTGATCTTAGTAACATATCCAAGTATAACTTGCCAATGCATCCTCACGAGGAAAGAACCTGTCATGTTTGTTTGGAAGGAAAAGGAAACCAAAAGAAGCAGACCATAAGAGCAAATCAGAAATGGAACATCAAAAGTATAAATCTTGTGCCAAAAGGGATATTCAAGTTCGCTAATGATCAGATCCGGGGGCTGTTTACAGAGATTCGGATGTAATGCTTCACACTTGCCTGCCAGAGAAAACATAACATAGATTCCATCTGATTTCGAGCAAGAGAGTCTCCAATAAAAGCAAGTGTCTTCCCCCTCATCAGCTCCAGAAATTTCTTTGCATCAAATCGCGGAAGATCACATCGAGATGGTTTCCATCGCCAATATTCGTATTCTTCATCAGGTCTCCCATTTCCTTGGCAATTATGTGTCTGAGTTATGATGGGGCATGTATTGTTTGTATAAAGCGGTCTCGATGGATCATAAAACCAACTTCCATGGTACAGATCACAGCCTACATTTCAAGTCAGAAGCCAAACCATAATGTTAATAGATAAAGAGATCAGGACAACAAGAGAATCCAACAGGTATATTTCTAAATAAGCAAGCTCCCTGTTAAGTAAACATTACTAAAACCTATGAGATAAGCAAATACCAAAAGACAAGTACCTGAATCATCTGACATGGTCTTGATTTCATCGCCGGTCACAGCAGATATAGTTGGTTTAGTTCGAGGACTAGTTGCTCGGTCACTGTCATCTGATTTTCTATCAGCAATACCAGAATCACCAGGTAAGGAACGCTTTACATCAGTGGAAGGAATAACTGAATTGGTCCGAGCCTTCTCCTTGTTCTCTTTTCTGGTATCATTGGCAGCAACTTGTAGACTTATCACAGATTGCAAATTCTTATCAGTAGCATCAGCAGTACCATTTACACCACTGGAGCTAACAGGTGTTTCCAAGTTATACCCAGACAGAGAATTATCAGGAGTCACATGTACGTTAATTTCTTGGTGGCCTTCAATTAAGGTTTGATCCCCATTACCTGTGGTCAAAACCAACTTGTTGGAGTTAAAAGTATCGTCAAAATAAGTATGAATTGTTGTACCTATCGGGTATGGGACGAGAAGCAAAGAAGCAAGAACTAAGAAGAAAGCAAGGCCTCCCAAAGAGACCATCAAATAAGAAAGAGAAGCCATTTTCATGGCTTCCAAATTCAATCTTATATGTATATATAGAAATATGAAACATGAGAAACATGAACCAGAACAAGTCAAGCTGGTGTTACTACACCAGAACCACCCAGTAATTGAAACTTAAATCTTTTTTTTGTTCTGAACACCTATGTGAACCAATGTCGCTCAAGATCGAATCTCCACCGCCAATCTGGAAGAATAAAATGAAACACCATTATTAATTAGTAAAAATCAAGTGCGGATCATGTGTTCTAATTTTTTTTGTATAGAACTGATTTTTATAAATTAAAATAAATAAATAAAATTTTATTTAATGTATTTTTTAATTAAACTTTTATATGAACTAATTTTATTTTAATATTTATCATATATTTAATTTTTTTGTTCAAATTTTAAAAAATAAGTAAAGATTGTGGTAGAGTGTTGAGCGTATTATTTTGTTTATACTTTTTTTCAACATCAACCCCTTTTATACATTTTGTAAATGAGTCTAACGAAAACAGCTTTTATATAATATAGAAATAAATTTACGTAATATCAGATTTTCCTAAAACTCGCTTCTTAGTTCTTACCCAAAAACTCAAAGAAGATCCAATCGTGAGTTTTGGTGGTTGAAGTTCACCAACTGCGTGACTTTTGCCCTGTGCGGAGTCGTTTCAGCTAATAAAGAAACCTGGGAGTCTGGGACGGACAAGCTACGTCTGCTAATATGCTACTTAGCTTATGGGCCGGGCCGACATGATTTAAAAAATACTCATTTAGTTAAGTCGAATCTAAAATTAAATTCGTCGTTATCGTCACATCCAATCTAAATTTCTATAATAAAATGCGATTTGAAAAAGTTTGATAGCATGCAGCCTTACATTGACATAATAGAAAGGCTATTTTTTGTAGACTCACTTGCAAACGTAACAATTAAAAAGTGATGTAGGTTAAAGAATAAATAAGTAAAACTGACACATTAAAACATTATATAAATAAAATTACAATAAGTACATAAATAAATAAAAAATTACAATAAATACGATCAAAACTCATTCTCTTATAAACATTTAAGTTGATAGAACAAATTATGTACTTAATATTAACATTTGGAAAAATATACACAAAGCAATGTTTTTTTACACATTTACATATGTGCATGAAAAGACAAGTATCTTAAATAGCATAATTAACTGGAAGGGAACTAGCTATGTAATACATATATATAGCATATACGCAAGCTTGAAGGTTGTGCAGCAACGGGAATTATTGTAATAAGAAACAGGCAACTAATGCTTATGAAGAAATAAAAGCATTTAGTAAAAATATAAATATTATAAACTAGTAAAGA
>JANIPM010000006.1:74839944-74852720 GCA_027478405.1 Erythroxylum cassinoides
TTTTCTAAACTTTAACTCTTTTGTCTTAACGGTTTTAACTTCCAATCTGATTTTTAAAATATTAGAAAAATTAAAAAATCTTTTTAAAATCAATGTAATTTTATTTAGACTAAAAATTATTTAAAAAGTTGACTTAAATATACATTTTATAAGACTCAAACCTAATATATAGTTCAGTAATATTAATAATCTGCATTTTTATTAATAACCTATAACTGACTGACTTGTAGTCTGGGTTGAATTGTCATCCCTAATTAAAAACAAGTTCCTATTCAAATTAGATACTATTTCATATGTTAAAAATTTGAATTCATTTATATTAAGTTTATACGATAAAATGACATCATATAAATTATTTAATTAATGAAAGTTGTACATAAACATTATTAATTACCTTGAATTTTATATTTTATTAATCGTTTATATTAACTAATAATTTAATAAGTAAAAATGTCCAAAAATTAATTTAACTAATAAATGATAAAAATAAAAATTTAGAATTTGAAAGTAAAACTTGAGATTTTATAAATTTCAAATATTAAAAATTTAAAAACTAAAATTTAATCAAATTTGTATTAAACTCTTTTTTTATTTTAAAAAATGGCATTATAGCACAAAAGTATATGCCAGGTTGGCACCATAGAGTACATTCGTGTCTGGATTTAGCACACAATAAAGATGCGTAATCGAATGGCTTAAACCAAATTCAAGTAGGGTTTAATACATCTAACGGTCGGGATCAGTCCATCTTAAACTATAAAAACCAAACCCTAACCAGAGTTCTTTCTCTCTGTCTCCTGCTTCTGCAACTTAACTGCCACACCCTTGGAAACCAGGAGATTACCATCCAGACCACCTCCGCCACTCAAACCGACCCGTTCCAGTTCATAGATAGATGCCTGCATTAGTTGTCGGTAGCGATATGACGAAAAGAACCGATCTTGAAACTGGCTTGTCGTTGAAGAAGAAGAAGAAGCAATTGAAGGAAGAGGAGATGGGGTTTTGTGAGGAGAAGAAGAGAGATAAGAAAAAAGAGAAGAAGAAGCGTAAGGCTGTAGAAATCGACCCAGAAGATGAAGAAGTGAAGAGCGACACAAGTTCGGAGCTTGTAGAGCCTCAGGTGGTGGATGAGAAAGCCAAGAGGAATAAGAAAGCTAGAGTTGCTGAGGAGGAAGAGGAGGCGAAGAGTGAGGACCCGAATGCTATAATTAGGTTTCGCATATCAGCGCCTTTGAGAGAGAAATTGAAGTCCAACGGTATTGAGGCTTTGTTTCCTATTCAAGCGAGTACTTTTAATGATGTCCTCGATGGGTCTGATTTGGTTGGTCGGGCTCGGACCGGTCAGGTAAAATTTTCTTTGTTTGGTTATTTGATTTGTGTGATAAAGATGTAAATTTTTGAGGAATGTAATGTGTAATAATTCTTGGTTGGTTTTATTTTTCGTTTTTCAGGGTAAAACATTGGCTTTTGTGTTGCCAATCTTGGAATCGCTAACAAATGGTCCTGCCAAAGCGTCGAGGAAGACAGGTTATGGTAGACCTCCAAGTGTTTTGGTGCTTTTACCCACTAGGGAATTGGCTAGTCAGGTACTGTATCAGTTAGCGGTGAAGTTATTGGCTTACGTGTAACTTCTTTTTAAAAGATTGTTTGTTGTGTTGGTAGGTTTTTGATGATTTCAAAGTTTATGGTGGGGCTATGGGGTTGACGTCTTGCTGTTTGTATGGAGGAGCTTCATATAACGTTCAGGAGAATAGTTTGAGAAGAGGGGTGGATATTGTTGTTGGTACACCAGGTCGCATTAAGGTACCCTTTTATTAGAATCATCTTTGAGAATTCGTTCTAGGATTTCTTTTACTACGATGTTTTAACTTTGTTGGAAATTCACACAGGATCATATAGAGAGGGGCAACATTGACTTTAGTGTGTTGAAGTTTCGGGTCCTTGACGAGGCTGACGAAATGCTAAGGATGGGTTTTGTTGAAGATGTTGAACTTATTCTAGGTACTTAACTGGGTGAATAATCTTGGAATATGATTTTGTGATTCACTGTTGCATAAGACATGTAATCTTTAAAGTTGATGATGTTTATTGATTGTCATGTTTGTTTTTGTTTTCATGTTTGGGTTGTTTTACTATTCCAAGTAATAATGTATTTCATGAACTGGTTGTCAAGTTCAAAGTAACTTGTGGAAGATAATCAGGTTGTTCTCGAAGTTAGATATTATCAAAAGGTTGCCAAATGTTAGAAGCAGATGAAGGTATTCGTCTTGCTTCTGTATAGTGCGACCTAGGCAAATTACCCTTTACCTTCCTTTATAACAATGACGCATTTGACACTGAACATCTTGCTCTTTTTTTGCAAGCCTTCTACAGCATAATACTCGTGTTTTTTATTGATTGAATTATACAATATACTTAGCCTTTTCAATTTCGGTTTTACAGGTAAAGTACAGGATGTAAGCAAAGTTCAGACTCTTCTCTTCAGTGCTACCTTGCCAGACTGGGTGAAACATGTTTGTTTCTTAACCTTGATGCTGTTTTGTCTGATTTAAGTGTTGTATAATATCTCTCATGCATCATACTAATATATTCCTGCTTTATATCTTGTCTTTGAATGACCAGATTGCTTCCAGATTTCTCAAGCCATCCAAAAAAACCATAGATCTTGTTGGCAATGAGAAAATGAAGGCCAGTACAAACGTGAGGCATATTGCACTTCCCTGTTTTAATTCAGCAATACCTCAGGTTATTCCTGATATAATTCGTTGCTATAGCAGGTTTGCATTTTCTCCAACTGTCTATTTATCTATATCATTTGGTCCATTAAAGCTTCTTTAGACTCATTTTGCATTGATGAACTTGTTTTATCCAGTGGAGGCCGAACAATTATTTTCACTGAGAAAAGGGAGTCTGCAAATGAACTTGCTGGGTTGCTACAAGGAGCACGAGCATTGCATGGGGATATACAGCAATCTCAACGCGAGGTAAATTGTTCTTACACGATGATGCAATTGTAGTGTATATATCTATCTGTAACCTGATACAGTTCTTAAAAAGTTCTATATTGGCCTTGTTTCCTTAATATTTTCTTCTTCCCCTTCCCCTTCCCTGTCAGTAGCATAAGAATTTGGTTGCCTGCTAAATCCTTGAATCCTGTACAAAGTGTTGCTCCTAATTTTTTGATCCCTGCTGAGGAGTACAATAACCTGACAAGCATTTTTACTGAAATGAAATCATCTAGTTAAAATTTCTTGTTAACCTTGATTGCTTTTTTATGACATTTTCTCTTAACTAATTCATTTGTCTCCCTTGATTTCTTACTGATTCATTACGTAATACCTGCAGGTAACTCTTTCTGGATTCAGGTCAGGCAAGTTCATGACTTTGGTAGCAACAAATGTGGCTGCACGTGGATTGGATATTAATGATGTTCAGTTAATAATTCAGGTGAATGCTGGTCACTCTCTACTAGTGTTTTGTCTGCACACTGCTTACAGTTGGGAACCTCTGTGGTTTGTGCTCTTTACGATGTAATGAAATCTTGATCCATGTTTCAGTGTGAACCGCCACGTGATGTGGAAGCTTACATACATCGATCTGGGCGCACAGGCAGAGCAGGTAATCATGGATTTTGAAATGTTTCTTCTGAATGGTTGTTTGAGAATAAACTAACATTTATTATCGTCCTCAGGTAACACTGGAGTTGCTGTGATGCTCTATGATTCTAGAAGGTCCAATGTATCCAGGATAGAACGAGAATCTGGTGTCAAGTTTGAGTATATAACTGCCCCTAAGCCTGCTGACATAGCCAAAGCTGTTGGTGTAGAAGCAGCAGAATCAATAACTCAGGTTGCAAACAGGTATACTTTCTGCTAGTTTGTCCTAGGATATACTTGGATCATGCTTTTTTGCCAAAATGTAATCCTTATGGTACGGACATTGCAGTGTAATTCCGGCTTTCAAATCTGCAGCTGAGGATCTGTTGAATACTTCTGGATTGTCACCTGTAGAGCTACTTGCTAAAGCACTTGCTAAGGCTTCTGTAAGTTCTTCATTTTCTGGTTTGGTCTTTGCATATTGTGCTTTAGCATTGTAAACCAGCTTTAAGATATGTTTGGCTTCTAAATGCAGGGTTATACAGAGATAAAGACCAGGTCCCTGCTTACATCCATGGATAACCATGTTTCATTGCTTCTTGAAGTTGGAAGACCCATCTTTGGACCTTCGTGAGTTTCTTCCTTTCTAAACTCTTCACATGTTAGCATGCGTGTGTTTCTTAAAGTGCAAATATTGCTGGGTGTTAGAATAAGAAACTAGACTGATCTTTGAGAAGATGGTGCTATTCTGATGTTCAGAGAGGAGGATGTTCTCAAACTTAACCAATGTAACAAGATCAATGTAGGTTTTTGTTCTGGAGGAGTACTGAACAACACATTAAAACCCTGAAAGAATTTACCTATCTTATTCATTTTGCAAGTTTAATTCTAACAAATGATGTTATCTTGCGATATAAATCATGAGATAACTTACTATTTTTTGCCATTTTGCATTGAGTTAATTGAACTATGATCTAATATGTCCGCTTTGTGGAACTTTTACAGATTTGTTTTTGGTGTTCTGAGGAGATTCTTGCCTGAGGAAAAGGTCGAGTCCATCAAGGGATTGACCATTACAGCTGATGGTAAGGGTGCGGTTTTCGATGTAGCAGCAGAAGATGTGGATACGTTCCTAGCTGGTAATATTTGGCTTCCTGGTTTAAATAGTTTAAATTTTAACACATAAGTTCCGCTAATCTTAGACATACTATGTTGCCTTCTTTTCATCCATTTCAATACATGTGTATATGTTGCTCAGTCATCTCAAGATCATATTTTCATCATGCAACTCTTAATGCAGGTCAAGAAAATGCAGCTGATGTGAGCTTAGAGGTTCTGAAAACTTTGCCTCCATTGCAACAGAAAGACCAATCTCGGGCAGGAAGGTTTGGTGGTAGAGGTGGTCGTGGTGGCTTCAATGATAGGAATGGCCGGGGCAGGTTCGCCGGTGGCAGAGGTGGCCGCGGTGGTGGATTTTCTCAACGAAGGAACTTCTCCAATGGTGGGAGGGGTCGCAGTAATATGCAGAAACGTTGAATTTTAAATGCTTAATATTTTCTGGGGAATTTTAAAGGCTTCCCTCCATTTTTTTTGTCCCTTTTGGAAATGTTAGGACTATGATATATATGCCAAATATTGGCAATTCAAGAGTCTTTCCCTATTTAGTTTTGGAAATGGAAGAGAGAAACTTATGTTGCATGTTGCCATTTGGTTTGACAATGGATTGGATTGGGTTCGAAGCCCTTAAGGCCCTTATGACTCGAACTTGAATTTGAGTCTGACTAGGTCTATCGTTAAGGCCCGAACTTGAATTTGAGTCCGATTTTAATTTCTGATTAAATTAAGCATGATTTGATTCGTAAGAATTTGTATTGAATACTCTGAACTTGAGTTTCATGAAACAGAATGATCCGAACCATTTGTCATCTTGATTAAGATAATAATCTTCAATACAAGCACATTGAGACTGTAGTTACTGTATATCTATTGGAATGACAAGCGCAAGTGATCCATGACCATCTGAAGAATTCGAGACGAGAGTTTGAAGGCTCATAACTGATGACAGATTTAAGTGCCCTAAATGTAAATTCTAAATTTTCTGTCTAATTTTATGGTATTTTATAAATTTTACTTATTCATTTATATAAGTTTTACATAGGTCTTATATAAATAAACATACCATCCACATAAATGAATTAGAGATACTATAAAATTTTACGTAATATCCTCTCACCTAAAGTCAATAAATGCTCATTGATATCGGTGTTGTACAGATTTCCCAGAGCCGCAGTAATAAATATCCGGAAGAAGAGGCCTTGGACCATTAGTGCCTGTGACTTCTCGTTGTTTTATCAAAGATTGTGGTGTGACCCTACAGGATTTCTGACAGAGGTGACTATTGGGCGGTGCACAGGTTTGGTTTGGAGTAAAAGTTCTTGTTACTTGAGATTAGCCACTTGTGTGGTTTTGTTTCCGGCTATGTGTAACTTTCCCGAGAAAATATCATAGAAAATAAGACAGTATCTGCTATTTGCATGTCTTTAGTGCTTGGTTCCTGGTAAGAGAAGTCAAGATTCCTATTCTTAATTTGTATACGTTGTAGAGATGTATCCTACATGCACCATGTGAAGCAGGGGCCATCGAATGATCTGATCTTATCAAACTTGTTATTACGAAGAGGAAGACACTGTATTATTTAAGAGGGACCGCAACAGAATTTACTTCTATACCATCCAATTCTACCAACTTCCCTTTACTCAGCATTCATGAGACAACTAACTACTTTAATTACAATCACAGCGGGACACTGCAAATGCCTCTACCTCCTGTCTGATACTTCATATTAGATGACCCAATTCTACAATCAGCCTCAGCTTACTTTCTACTTCTTCTCCTTCTTCTAAAACACCCCTTGTTTCAGTTTACTCTTCTCGACATCTTCTTCATTTTTCTCAATCTGGGGAAAAGATAATGCCTGAAAGCACCACCAAATGGCTGCTTTTGATTCTAACAAGTTGTTTGGCTTTCAGTTTTGTCCTTTCTGCAAACAAACCATCAACCAGAAAGACTTACATTGTCCAAATGGACAGATCCGCTATGCCGGAACAGTTCATCGATCAACTGCAATGGTACTCTTCGAAAGTGCAGTCAGTTCTATCCGAATCTAAGACCAGTGATAGTGTAGACAATGAAGAGAGGATAGTTTACAGCTATCAGACTGCTTTTCATGGGGTAGCTGCGAAATTGAGTGAAGAAGAAGCTCAGAGGCTAGAACAAGAAGATGGTGTCTTGGCTGTGTTTGAAGACACTGTGTACCAACTCCACACCACAAGAAGCCCCATGTTTCTCAGGTTAGAACCAGAAACAAGCACGACTGCTTGGTCTCCGAATGTGGCGAGCCACGACGTGATAGTTGGAGTTCTGGACACTGGAATTTGGCCTGAAAGTGCAAGCTTCAACGACACAGGAATGCTTCCAGTGCCTGTACACTGGAAAGGAACGTGCGAGACAGGACGAGGTTTCGAAAAGCATCATTGTAACAGGAAAATTGTGGGCGCCAGAGTGTTCTACAAAGGATATGAGGCTGCATCAGGAGTAATAAACGAACATGACGAGTATAAATCACCAAGAGATCAAGATGGTCATGGTACACACACAGCAGCAACTGTTGCCGGTTCCAAAGTACATGGTGCGAATCTGTTAGGCTATGCTTATGGAACTGCAAGAGGAATGGCGCCTGGTGCGAGAATCGCAGCTTACAAAGTTTGTTGGACCGGAGGTTGCTTCAGTTCAGACATTCTCTCGGCGGTTGATAAAGCTGTGGCCGATGGAGTGAACGTGTTATCAATATCATTAGGTGGCGGAGTTTCATCTTACAATAAAGATAGCTTGTCAATAGCTGCATTTGGAGCTACGGAGAAGGGTGTCTTCGTTTCATGTTCTGCAGGAAATGGAGGACCAGATCCTGCAAGCCTAACCAACGTGTCTCCATGGATCACCACAGTAGGTGCAAGCACATTGGACAGAGATTTTCCGGCTACTGTTAAACTTGGCACAAGTAGAGTTGTGAAAGGAGCATCATTATATGAAGGCAGGAGGAATCTGTTGACTGAAAGACAGTATCCACTGGTTTACATGGGGAGTAACTCTAGTAGTCTTGATCAAAGCACTTTGTGCTTGGAAGGGACGTTGAACCCACGTACGGTCGCCGGAAAAATAGTGATATGCGACCGTGGAATTAGCCCTCGAGTTCAAAAGGGTCAGGTCGTGAAAGACGCCGGAGGAGTTGGTATGATTCTTGCAAACACTGCAGCAAACGGCGAGGAGCTTGTCGCCGATTGCCATCTTCTGCCAACAGTTGCGGTGGGAGAGAAAGAAGGAAAACTCATAAAGCAATACGCTATATCTTCTCGCAATTCATCTGCATCCTTAAGGTTTCTCGGAACTAGGTTAAGGGTCAAGCCATCGCCGGTTGTGGCTGCATTTTCATCGAGAGGACCGAACTTTCTGAGCCTCGAGATTTTGAAGCCTGACGTTGTTGCTCCAGGCGTTAACATTCTCGCTGCTTGGACAGGCGACATGGGTCCGTCAAGCTTGTCAACTGATCGCCGGCGAGTTAATTTCAATATACTTTCAGGGACTTCCATGTCGTGCCCACATGTGAGTGGTGTAGCCGCCTTGATTAAAGCCAAACATCCTGACTGGAGTCCTGCGGCTATTAAATCGGCGTTGATGACCACAGCATATGTTCACGATAACACTCATAACCCTATTATAGATGCTTCTACAGGTGCACCTTCAAGTCCGTACGAACATGGAGCTGGACATATAAACCCTCAGAGAGCTCTAGACCCAGGTCTTGTTTACGACATTTCAGCTCAGGAATATTACGAATTCCTCTGCACACAGAATCTGTCTCCATCACAGCTCAAAGCTTTCTCAAACAGGTCTTGTCATCATTCTCTTGCAAGTCCAGGGGATTTGAACTATCCAGCAATCTCAGTTGTTTTTCCAGATAATACATCAGTTTCAGTTCTAACCATTCACAGAACAGTAACCAACGTTGGTCCTGCAGTTTCCAAATACCATGTCGCGGTCTCATTATTCAAAGGTGCAACAGTTAGAGTCGAGCCGGAGACCCTAAGTTTTACCAGAAAGCATCAGGAATTGTCTTATAAGGTTACATTTATCTCAAAAATCCGGCAATCTATGCCGGAATTCGGTGGTTTGTTGTGGAAAGATGGAGTCCACAAAGTGAGAAGCCCCATTGCTATCACCTGGTTCACGCCATTATGAGTTTGGATTAGTCCTCGAGACATGAACTAATCTAAGTTTCTGTAATAATCAGGACGTGTTATAAGAACCCTATTAGGGTCGGTCTTGTTCCATATTGCAATGCATTTTGTTCTTCTGTTTCTTTCAGAAACATCAATCTCTGCATGAGCTTAGAACATACTTCAGCCATCGTAATTACTAAGCAATATACACGAATCCAAGATTACATACAATAATCTTTAAATTACGTGTGTTTCGAGTAAGTTATTTACCAAATTAATGATTCAAATGAGAAGTAACGAATTGAAATTAGAACTTTTAGAACATCCTTTGGAGAGAAATTAAGGATTAGCTCGAACATTTTCTCTTCCCATCAACCAATTTTTGAGATTCGTGGAGCTATAAAAGCATTTCGAATGGATATATAGTACAATTTGCCAGCTCATTGACCGGCCATGATCAATTGCTCTATTATTACCAGGTAGCTAGCACTTACTCTTATTCTCTTAAGTTCCATCATGAACTTCGAAGATAGTTTGAAAGGATGGAGGGGATCGACCAGCATTTTAGTCCAATATCTACTCTGCAATAAAGAGTTCTTGTTTCCATATGATAAATGAGGATTGCAGGTTTCTAGCTACCATTCTTTAATGAAGTTACAGCCTTTTTTTTTTTTTAAGAATTTAAAAACTTCATTTATGAATAGAGAAGATTAAATCAAGAGAGGGTCTCTTCCAAGAGAGATAGACCCACTTGGTTCATTGAATATCTCTAGGTTAAGCATACGGCAACGTTCAGAGCAAAATACAAGGGAAAGTCGTTTTACAATTCGGTATAACGATCTACGCCTTTCTCGAATCTTCATCTCTTACCCAATTTGGAAGGATGGAATCGATGCTTTGACGGCAATGCTAGCGGTGGCTCCATGGAGTTTCTCCTCCTCGATTCTTCGCATAGATAAAAATCAACTTAAGTAGCAATCTCAACTACATAAAACTTTTGTGATTAGGGTATGACTTTCTTGTGTTTCAACTTTCCAGACCTTGCGTTATTTTTGGAGGAGGGAGGAGACTCTCTGGGAGCTCAGCTCTTTGGAGACAAATTGATGAGGGAGATTTCAACTCAGGTAAGTGTATGTATTCAGTTCAATTGTTGGTTCCATTCTTTATATCCTTTCTCAAATCTTCGTAGAGATTCTCGATTTTGAGGGAGATGGTTTAGGCTAGTAGATCAATATTTCTAGCTACTCCCACTCAATACTTCATCCAAGAATCCTATTACAGGTAAGAAACTCAATTCGAACTCTATTATCAATTAGGGCATGTCTAATATGAGTTTAACTTATTAGGATTTGATTTTCGTAAAGGACTTCAGGGGCTAGCCAGAGAGGAAGGTGTAGCACCCCACCTTTGCAAGACATGTGTCCGACATCCTGAGTGATGTCCGAGTGCAAATCCCGCAAAAGTGGCGTGCTAGTAGCAGTTAATCATACAAACTTTCGTATAAATTTTTTTTATAACACACGTGTATGTGAAAATCTATAATCAAATTCGAGCCTATACTTTTATTTCATAGAAATCGAAATCACAATTATTATTACACTTTGGTTAATCTCTTTTGCAAAACATTTTCAAATTTCGAAAGTTAATACATACAAAAACATTTTCAAATACACATGATACAATAATTGAGGAAGATTCAATTTGATACAAAAATAAAAAATACAAATGCATACGCAAACTGATCCTAACCTCTACCTATTACTTGAATGTTGTGGCTATACTTCCGTTTGCCCAACGGGGTAACTCTTCTAAACCTGAAAAAATATTGCAAATTTTGGGTGAGTTTTCCGAACTCAGTGAGTGACCATCCTTAATGGCTTATCAATTGTATAACACATATAGTTCACACTTTCACATAATTCACATCATTTCATTAATAATCATATTGAATCACGTACACTTGATCAATCATTTCACATTTTACATTCAACACATATCACATTCAGAAATCAATCATATCATGCATATGCAATGCACATGAGACTCACTTTCAATTTGTTACTTTGTTGTGATCAAATGCCTTTTTTACTGACCCATATCACATATCAAGCTTTAAACTCTTTTTTACTAACGACTCCGATCACAACTGTCTTTATCCTTCATGCATTCATGTAATGGAATGCATCAATCACATATGTTCAATCAGTCACTTTCTTTCAATTTACTCATTTCATTGGACCTAAATCTGGCATTCACCATTTAAGTTGAGAATCACTTTTTCATTTATATGTATACTCACATTTCTCTTCGGAACTCGATTCGAAATTTAACAATCAATTTGTGTATCATGTATCTCGTCAATTTCACATACAAGAAGTACTTTTGTTATTATTCATGCATTTATCAAACTCCTCAGACATTCAATGTCTAGAATCAGAACAATCACATTTCATTTCAATGGCAATTCAAAGCAGAGAGTTAAATCATAACAAACAGTGAATGAGATCATCTAAGTGATTCACAATACGCTCCAGATTAACATTAGCTTCCATGATCTGGAAACGTTTGAATGCGGACGTTTATCCTGCACATCAAAATTATGCAATACATACAT
This sequence comes from Erythroxylum cassinoides, assembly GCA_027478405.1. Classification (NCBI taxonomy): domain Eukaryota; kingdom Viridiplantae; phylum Streptophyta; class Magnoliopsida; order Malpighiales; family Erythroxylaceae; genus Erythroxylum; species Erythroxylum cassinoides. Next base: position 74,851,431 of record JANIPM010000006.1, read on the forward strand.
TGTACACACACATTAACAACTTTGCACAATTATAAATATTCATTGATGCACATGTATGTATATGAAATATGTACAATGCATGTTCATGACATTTCTGGGTGTATTATCAAATTTCATATTTTATCACATTCTCATTTTTAACATCATTTGTTTTTATAATAACTCATTTCTCATTCACTTTTACTAGTTACACTTTACTCCTCTTCTTGAATCATAACTTTAATCATATGAATCACTTCATCTCCATTATACACATATCTTTGGTACTTTAACACCAACAATTCACTCATTAATGTTATTCTAGCATTACAAGACTAAACAATTATCCAAACTCTTATTTCAGCCCTATATCACCTCCAAAAATCCATACCTTCGGGTTAATTTTTCATGATCATTCTGATTGAGCGAATGAAGTAATTTGGCAACACTTTCTTCTAGAAAAGTGTTTTTCATTGTCTTAAGTTTCTAACGACACCACAATCATTCAATTTGGTTCAGTACCCCAAAAGTTATATTAAAAATAATTCATACTGTTCATAAGCTTAAATATTATCCTTTACTCCACTTTAATTCAAAACTATGAAATTCTAGAGACATAATTAAATCTCGACTCCTTCAGAAAATTGTATTCCTATGTCTCTAGTTTAATCCAAATTAAAACTCATCTCATTTAGAAGACTATGTAACAAGTTATGCCTAAAATATCGAAGCATGTTCAGTGAAAATACTCCAGTTATCATTTTCCAGAACTCTTCCTCAATTCAGTCCCAAATTCGTTAATCGATCTCTCCCGAATGAATTCATATGGTTATAATTTTTGGTATAAATGAAGATCGATGTGTTACGAGTTCAATAGTTCAAGTCCCACGTCATTTGGAGGTCGGAACAAGAAATTTTGACCAAAAGAGTGAAGGATGTTCACATCAATCCACTTCAGTAAGCATTCAATGTCATTATCGTGTATAAGCACAATCGTGAGATTCAATGATGGGTGTCGAATCCACCAAAAATAATTCTCAAACACCAAAACAAATATAAATTGTGCACAGTGGTAAATGGGGTCGATCAACAGAGAATGAAACAAATTGATTCTATTCAAATGCCAAAGAAAGAATGAAATTAATTAAAAGGGGGTTTTGAAGTTTTCTACTAAAACTACTAATTAAACTAACCACTGATAATTTATAAACTCAATTAATAAAATAACGACTACGATTCAACTAACAAAGAACGCAGATAAAATTGATTAACTCAATAAACGACAACTTAGCCAGGAAATTCCTAATTATT
>JANIPM010000006.1:74874994-74892531 GCA_027478405.1 Erythroxylum cassinoides
CTTATGAACACTCTGAAAGTGTAATTTCTCTTCTCATCTCTATTCTGGGTCTTCTTCTTCTCATCTTCTTCTCATTTACTTTCCTGCAAGAACCTTTAATTCCTTGTAATCTTCCTTTTTGCTGAATGAAGTACATCACTGAATCTTGTGTTGGTTGATATTTGTTGGTCGATCTGCTGTTCATTGCTGGTTACTGTCTTATTTGCTTGAGTTCACAACATTGGTGCTTTCATTGAACCTCTGCGTCGATGGCAGAGCATCAACACCTACTTCCTTTCGACGCCCTAGATGATGACGTTCAGGCCATACACCATGGTCTCACCAAGCTTGCCGAGAACAATCAGGCCATACACCATGGTCTCACCCAGCTTCTTTCGTCTTGTGCCGAGAACACTCTTCTTCTTCGCAAGATCTTGGATCTACTCCCACCTCTTCCACAAGACGAACAACCACCCGTGCAACATGAGGGTTTCTTGGTTTCCAATGAGATCGCAAAGATAGCGATCATTGTTGACGCCGATGTGTTCGATGAAATGCCGAAAAGAGTCAACACCGTCACAACGGCGATCGAGCCTATTCGTGAAGCAAGTTATGTTGACGACAAGGTGTTCGAGGAGAGCTCGGATGACGTTTCCGATGTCTCGATTGAAACAGTGTTTCACTCAAGGGAAAGCTATGTTGAAGACAAGGCTCGTGACTCACCAGACAAGCTGCCGAATGAGCTTCGAACCGGTTACGTAATGGGTATGACCGATCCTTTCCCTGACTTTGATGACCCTTATGATTTTAGACTGTTACTAATGAGTGAGTGGAAGTATTTTTTGTAGAACTGAACTGTTCTCTCCAAAAGCACTCGAGTCACAGGCCATCTTGAGAGAAAAGACAGTTGCAGCGATGGTTGAGTTCTTGAGAGTCAAAGAAGGGAAAGTTGTTAATATCGGAGGCACAGTGTTTGCAACTGTTTTCAACATACTAGGTAACCTTTTTGTCTCTAGGGATGTCATGAGTATCGAAGATGAAGGTTTAGGCCATGGAGTGAAATGCCTTGTGTGGAAGATGATGGACCTAGGGGGCTACTCCATATCTGCCTGATTATTTTCCAATATGGGATCTCCTAGGTTTGAAAAGAAAAATTTTGCAATTGCTCAAAGAAATGTTTGCGACATGGGATTCAGACATCAAGGAAAGAAGAGAGAGCCAAGTCCGGGAATCTTCGAAAACTGATTTCTTGGATGTTTTTATTGCTAATGGATTCGATGACCAGAAGCTCAATTGGTTGTTTCTTGACCTGTTCACAATAGGAACTGATACAACTACGGTAACAGTAGAGTGGGCAATGGCGGAGCTGGTCAAGAACAAGAAAGTCATGAACAAAGTTCGTCAACAACTAAGAGAATTCAACCAAAATTCCATAAAGGATTCGCAAGTAGGTCAACTTCAATATTTAAATGCATGCGTGAAGGAGACTCTAAGTCTTCAATCTGAAGTTGCAATTGAAAATCAAGCGAACCATGTTTTTGACACGGATGAGATGGTATGTGTGTCACCATCTGTTAATGAATTTATGGTTCAGTTTGTTGAGATGGTATGTCTAAGAACCATAGTTGCACCTTGTTTGTGGGGTATTGTTGCTGATGGGGTGAAATTTGCAGAAACATGTTCATTGTTGTTTCTGAATATAGAGGAACTTATTGATGCTGATGACCCTTACCTATTTAGGCTTTTGGTTATGGCTCATATTGCAAGGGGTGTGTGTGGTAACAGGCTGTTTAATAGTTTGGTTTTGGCAAGGGAGCATCAAGCTTTCAAGATACTAATCGCCTCGGTTGATTTTCAAAGTCGAGATATCGGTGCTGCAACATCATTGATTTTCATTAAGGCTGATGTTACGGGTTGGGACGAATATGGTGATATTCAAAAGTCGTTACTGCTGTCCAGCACGGGGAGCATTAACGGTGCTACTGATGGTGACCTTCGGCTTGTTCTGGGAGCTGCCATTGTTTCTCAGTGTGACCACACACTTGCTGGAATCAACGTTAAACCATTTGATCCTGGGGGGCACTTTGCTACAACAAAGATTTCTTCAAGGGTAGTCATGGACGTTGGATCGGTTACTTCAGCAATCAGGTCTGCCTTCTACTTGAATGAAACACTTGAAGCTGATCAGCTTTACTCACAACGAGCACTATCCTCGAGTCTTTTTCTTCCTCAACCTTGCGGACAAGGTTGTCTTGAAGGGGAAGGTAATGTTATGAACATATTAGTGGAGCAACCAGCAAAGCCCAAAGTCGCTATTGAGCCTTTTGATCCACAGGGGCCTAAGGAGAAGTTCCCGGCCTAGTGTCGGATCATTGAATGAAACGGTTTACACTTGCTGAATGTGCTCTATATATTCGATATTCTGCTAAGGGTTGGGACATGATTATTGTTATGTTGAATGTGACTCTTTCTCATCTCAGATTCTCTCTTTCTCCTCTCATCAAATTCTCTGTTTCTACTTTACATCCCCTTCTCATTTACTTTCTTGCAAGAACCTTTAATTCCTTGTAATCTTCTTTTTTTTGCTAAATGAAATACATCACCGAATCTTGTGTTGGTTGATATTTGCTTGGCCGATCTACTGTTTCATTGCTGGTTACTGTTTTATTTGCTTAAGTTCATTACATATTATTTTAGGTTGATCAATGCCCTTCGTATTAAATTGTCCTCATGGCACTGAAGATTTTAGCAGATTTGCCTTCATTATTAAATACATTACACAGCGAAGCAGCTCATATAAAAATCACAAAAAGATGGGCATAGAAGAATCAAATCCACTGCAATTCGGGTGTTGCAGATACATTATGTCAGGCTAGCTCTCTCACTAGAATGCTTTCGTGGCTCTTTAAGTATTAATTATAAGTCAAATACTGTTAATTATGATCAAGATATCATTATATATTTGATTAAAGTGATTAACTAAGTAATCAATGCTAGTTGTTCGAGTGTTTGCTTTGAACATAGCATGTGTTCAGACAGACAACCATTGTGTCATGATGTGGCAGAAAAGGCTGAGATACCAGAGATTGGTCATCCAAGAGACAGAGATGATCACTTCAACTAGTGGCTCAGTCTTATCTTATCCAGTCCAAGAATTATTGTCTGGCTTCTTATATTCTTAATATATGTTGGTGTTGATAAGGTCTTATGAGTTTGGTTTTGACCCACTTGCGTAATATTGACCTAATCCGTGTCCATCTTTAAAACAACCTAAAAGATCTAATTCCTTAGCCCTTACGATGGGAACTAGATGACAGTATGAGATAAGCTTTTAGCTTCATTAAGATACAAAACCCTATTAAGGACTGTCGACATTCCAAGAAACTATGAAACTTGATACCGACAGATTAGATATAACTCTTAAAGCTCAAGGTTTTGTTATGCCATTAAATTACGGATTGCAAATTATATTATAATTACAAAAAATTATAAATAATAATAAATGCAGTATCATAATTGCACTCCCCAATTTAAAATTCTGAAATATACAAGTGATAGAAGGCATGTATGGAGAGTGAACAAAGTGAAGAGGAGGTGAGTACTAACCAGTAAGGATCCCATCCCAAGAGTTACGAGTGCTTTGATCTGCACTGTATATTAATAACACAGTACACAGAGAGCGGCTTCATTTGAATCAAGGAAGTTGGTAGGAAGCAACTAATTAAGTGATATAATTGAGATTATTAAAGTTTATACACTAATCCATTGTTAAATTTGCACAACCCTAAGTGATATTTCACCTTAAAACTAATTAACAATAGGTGGAGTAGTCTATCAGACTTATATATTAGACTTCTTTCTTTTCTTTCTTTGATGTGGGATATTCACATGTGAGTATTTTCAACATTTCCCTCACATGTAAATCCTCCCCTGTTTTTTTTTTAATTGGACGATCTGGAGGTACATAAACAATCCTTACTAGGACCGGCTGGGCCACTTGCTCCATGCAAACTTCAAATTCTTCTTTAGTTGCTTAAATGAATAGTTTCTTGTGAGACAATCAGTAGACCAGCATCTTCATTATCTTTTATGCCATTTTAAATTTGCAATGAGCGTATACAAATTTACATTAAAAAAAAGTTAGACTACAAATAAACTAATATGAAGTTTTATTTTAAAATTAATTGATAATAGGTGAAATAATTTGCTGGACTTATATATTAGTCTTTTTTTTTTAAATTGATACGAGACACTCATTTATGGGAATTCCAACATCCATAAGCTAAAAGCACATATAAATAACAATTTAGTATTGCCATTATACAATTTTTTAAGAAGAAAGGAGCTTTTCACAACTCATTAACTCATAACTAAGTTCTGAAAGGGCACATTTCCCCGTCTTCTGGAAATCTTCTGATTTGATACTGTTGGTAGGTCTGTGCCCACTTGTGCTTCTCTTTTTCCCATTCAAATGGATTGGTGATGTTGCATTTAAAATTCAAAGCATACACAGTACAGGTTGTACTAGTTATAAACAAACCTTCATTTCAATGAGTACCAAACCTTTTAAACATGGAAGTAATAAGATATTGGGTTTAGTTGGAATAGGATTTGAGGATAATCAAATATGTACTGTTTTATTTTTCATATGATAATCAAATATGTACTATTCATAATTACTATTTTTTTCTCTTTAATATAAGGTAAGAGATTATAGTGTTATGATTATAATTGAGTAATGTGTTACTTGTTTTTTTTTTAATATTTTCCCTTTTTAATATGATATTTGCCACTTTTAAGGTTACATATGATCATAATTTAGTACTTCTATGACTCATAATTACTATTTTTCTCTTTTGTTAATATGGGATTTGAGTTGAAACTCATCCTTGTCACAACCTCCCATTTTTAATAATTTAACAATAATTCTATTTCATATTTAAAAGAATCATAAATCCAAAAGTAATTAGTTAATATAGAGCTTATTAGTAATTTATTTTATAAAATTTACAAACTATTTCACTTCTTCTTTCTTTTTCAATATCAATTTTAATACTCATTCTTATATGATATATCACAATTTATAATTGCATTGGCATTTTCTATAATTATTAAAAATTGTAAATATTGCCATTTACTCTACATTCACTAAATTGTTTGTGCCAGTGTAAATGTACTTTTACTAACACTTTTTTGAAAAAAACTAGGGTTTTTATGAAATCAAATCTTCTGTACCTATAATTTTATACCAATTCTGTTTCATACGATCTTATTCACATATATTTTAAAGTCCTACATATTTATATGGATGAGATCTTACAGAACAGTCTTACTATAAAGTTAGGTTTAATTGTCCTGGTTTTTATGATGGGAAAAGTCACTCAGAAGTTATCAGGACATATCCTAGGTATGTACAACTTTGCTGAGAAGGATGTGAATGCAAATGAGTGGATTTAATATATATATTGTTTACATTTGGCTCGTAGGGATCGAGTGTGCAGAAGCAACCTTTTGGAGTGACCTGTAAGTCACCAACTCTATCACCTTGTTTATGCCAAAACATTTCAGGGAATCTTGTCAACTCCTCTATTTAGCCCATAGAAGATCGCATACCCTAACCAACGTATCTTCTTCTTTAACATTGTCTCTGTTACCTAACCCTGTGAAAGATCTTTGAAAGCTTCCTTGCAGAGCGTTCAATGTTTCCTTTACAGCAAGGTGATGAGCCGTGCTTTCAGATTTCATTTGATCCCCACTCACAGATCAATATTCAAGAAGATCTGATTCTGGCTCATGCATCTGTCTATGGCACAACTCGTGACATAACCAACAAGAAGACTTCAAAAGCTCGGACGCGAAATAAGGGTAAGTCTAATAATCTTATGGCGACTGATGAGGCTGCGAGAGATGGTGCTTGTAGTGATAAGAAGAAGATGCATCGTGATATTGAACGGCTTAGGAGGCAAGAAATGACTACCCTTTATTCTTCCCTTAGAGCTCTACTCCCTCTTGAATATGTCAAGGTGAGAACTTTCGCACTCTATCTCTTAATTTATCGATGATGGTTGCCTGTTGTTGGTGAAGAACTTGTGGGTTTTGAATTTGAACACCTTTCTGTTAAGAATTAAGAACCAAGAAATGGATTTTCATTTGTTTAGAAACTACCGTCCACCTATATTGTGTAACCCTAGTGGTAAACTTTGTGGGGTAGTTCAAGAATTATGACTAGGCTTGGATTTCATTCGTGTGTTTCAGGGAAAGAGGTCGATGTCTGATCATATGAACGAGGCTGCGAATTACATAAGGCACTTGCAGAATAAGATAAAAGAACTGGGTGCAAAGAGAGAGGAATTAAAGAAGGCTAGTTCGAGCGGTTTGAACTCACACGTCGGAAGTTCAGATGCTTGCTCTCCAAGTGCGGTGGTGGTCCGGACATGTCTTGGTGGAATCGAGATTGGTTTCAGTGGTGGTTTGTGGGGGAAAAGTTTTCCCTTATCAAGAGTGTTGCAAGTGCTACTTGAAGAAGGAATTCCTGTTGCCAATTGTGTCACTACCTCAGTAAATCAAACACTATTTCACACCATCCACATTCAGGTAATGCCATGGTTTAGGGTTTTGATGTTTATTTATGGCTCTTCAAAGTTGAGAAAAATATAAACTTCCATTTGTGATTTTACTTCTCAGGTCAATGATCCAACATGCTTAAATTTATCTGGGCTGCAGCAGAAATTAACAAATCTTGCTTCTTCTTCTTCTTCTTCTTCTTCTTTTTTAACAGCTAGCAGTTCATTGAACTAACACTAGTTGTAGCTTGTGGATTCTCTTTCTCTACAGTAACAATATGTATTGGGGTTAGTAACTTGGCTTCGGGTAACTCAGTACAGCTTGATTTGATGTTTTCTTTGAACTAAATAGTTTAGAACTAAAATTTTCTTCACAAAGTTTCAATTTTGTTTATAATTAGTTCTTTTCAAATTGTGGCATTTCACTAACATATAAACTCTAGATATGTTGTTGATCATTTATGTCTTTGTCTACTCCTGTGCTGATCACCTCAAACTAATCCAGTACATGAACATACGGTATCTTATTGCCATTGAATTCCCATCGGAGAGTATAGTAAATGAGATTGTGACTTCTTATTCTAACTTATGAGCATTTATTTGCTGCTTCATTGTCTCCATGGTTAGGAACTTAGGATAGACCTTTTTATGCTCTTCCCTTAGTTACAATCTATATAGCACAGACATGGCAAAATGGAGTTGTGTCCGTGTGTCGAATACTTGTCCGTGTCGGACACCCACTCACACGCAATGGACACGTACCCGACACGTGCCCGTACGTATCGAAATTAAAAAATAATTTTTTTAACTCTAACATGGCTCGGACACATCTAGAGACTGCTCGAACACGGCTTAATGGAATATATATTCCATGGAATGTATGCTCCATATTTTTTTAGAGGGGTTTATAAAGTACCAAGTATGTATGAACTATTAAGATGTTGGAAGTTTTGAAACACATCAATCAATATATATCATATTATAAATTTTGAATTTTTTTCTTTATATGTATATATATATATATATATATGCCGTATCCGTGTCTACCAAATTTTAGAAGTTGGTGTGTCTTTATCGTATCACGTGTTCGTATCTATGTCCGTGTCTGTGTCCGTGCTTCTTAGCTTACAATTCAAGGAGTGGAGTGAAGAAAGAGATAATAACCCTTTTTTCCTCCTCCCTTATATCTATACTCACTGTGAAATAATTAAGAGGGAATGATATAATCATTCTGTCCTGATGAAGAAGTACAAAACAGTACTCTTATTTCCTTAATACATTCTCCATTAGATTAGACTAAGTTGACTCTCTTATTTGGTTGCACATTGAGCGTTATATTTTATAGTTCTAATTTGATTCCTTAACTGGGTTTTTACAATGCACATAAGAACCTGCTCTACTGTAGATGACGCATTGGTTCTTTGTGCATGTGGAACAAAGCATTCTGATGTTGAAGTTATCTCGTACATGGTATAGTGGATAAGCTTAAATATAGTGGCAAAACCTGTTCTGCCACCAACCGGCAGAATGAGTTATTGTCCAAGGTTGCTTGTGCTGTCTGTAAGAATTTACAGCTAAAACCTGCATCGATCTTGTTATCTTATCAGTTGAACTGTTGAAGTAATATGTTTGAGAATTGAGAAACCTAAATGGGTTAGTGATCTCAGACAAGGTGATGTATTGTTCACGTGCTCCAATGCAAGCTCCAGCTCCATTCTCAGCATATTATTGGATAAACTGACAGATACACGACACTGGTGTCTTTATCTGATACAGATATGTAATGACTGACGAATGACTTTCTTTTCTTTTTTTTTTTCCTTCCAATGCTGGAAGTGTTATGTGCTGGACCCTTTACACGTACTGACCTACAAACTATAAGACAAGGTTCTGATCACCCTCCGGTCGAAATTGTTGCTTCCATTGTAACTCTTCTTCTTTTTTTTACCATGAAATGTGTGCGAGAACATACACTTAAAAATTAAAAGAAAATTTTAAAAAGGTAACGAATAGTAAATTTAAAATGAATAAACAAAATTTAATTATGAATCTTATTGACACAATTATGTGAAAATTGTATTTGAGACAAAATATAATATAATTGTGATTATGAAAATTTATTTAGTACATATTTTGAAATTTTCACAAGATATATTAAAATATATTTACATATTATATGCATAAAAATTTAATTGAAGATCATTACTCTAATACTAAATTTTAATATATCTACAAAAGGATAAATATAGATATTGCTTGAATGAAGAAATTAATAGAAATCAGCAAAAGATAGTCCAAATTGAATTGATAGTTTATTTAGTGAAATACATGATTAGGACCAAAGATTATTGCGCTAATACTAAATTCTAATGTATTTACTCAAAGATAAATTTACATATTACTTAGTGTTCAATTTTTTATATTAAATTTAATTTAATAGGGTGAGTAAAATAATTTAATTGCATCAAATTTATTATCTGATTTTAAATTGATAATTTATTTACTAAAATATATAATTAATAGATTGACTATTATGAAATTATAAAATTTATTTAATGCACACTATAAAAACCTAAAAAGATTTAAAAAGATAAATTTGTATTTTACTTGTGTAGAAATTTGATTAAAAATGATCACTCTAACACTAAATTTAATATATCTATAAAAAGGATAATTCTACCTAGAATGAAACTTTAATGAAATCTAGTAATAAGTGTTATGACATGTTTGGTTGAGTAGAATAGTTATTCTATTACTGATGCAATCTTAATGAATAGTCAATAGTTATTCTTTTGTTTGATTAAAAAATAACATATAGAAAAACTAATTTCAGGTTTAGTTATTAATTTCTACACTTTCAAAAATAGCTAAAAATACTTTTTCTTATCTTTACCTATTTCGTAAAACGCAGAATAAGTAAAGATAATCTTGCTCCCTATAATAATAATAATAATAATAATCACATGGTGATGATGATGATAATAGTAGAGATTATAATGGATATTTTAATTTTTTGTTAATTATTTCTTTGTCATCTTAAGTTTATGTTTTCAAACTAAACATTGGCATAGATCATCATTAAAAATTTTTAGGATTAAATCAAACTAAGTAATACCTGTTACATTCTATTCCAAAAAATAATCTTTCTACTTCTTACCTACTCCAACAGGTAAACTAAACACCACGTTAGTTTGATGAGATAGCATCTTGTGTCAAATTTATACAGGTCATTAGTTTGAGATCATGCTGCTTTCGTAATCACAATTTTCCAAATTCCCACGTTCAAATTCCTGGACCAAGACCAATATTGGACATGAGAAGCTAATGGTAATGGGGTGATTGGAGCCTTAAAAGGGAAAGAGGAAAAAGAAGAAAAGGGACAACTTATTCCTCCACTTTGAGGATACAGCTCAACTCAATGACTCATAGTTAACTTTGTTTCATATCAACGATAATAAACAATTAAGACCCACTAAACAAGATTCCAAGCACGTACGCTTTCAATGTATTTCTATTATAATAATTTATAAATTATATATAAATATATAATATATAATTATAAGTAAATCAGAAAATTATTGTAATTACGTATTTGTAGTTGTTATTATCGTAATAACTCACAATTTAAATATAATTTATAGTTTAATAAACTTGATTATATAAATTCATGTCAGTTTATAATTAGGTTGGTATGAGCATATCTCAAAGTTTCTATATTCAAATTGTGGCTCAAGCAACACCATCAAGCTGACAGAAGCAGGTAAGGTTTTAGTGCTTTATCATCTTATCATATTAATACTTTCACAAGCCTCAAGCATCAAGCTTGGCCCTGAGGAATAACCGTACAAGGGAATAAAACAAGAAGAAGACCAGCTTGGAGATAAGTATATATAAAATTAGAAACTGTTATTTAACTTTTCTTACGAAGATGAGCCGGAAGGTTTATTGTAAATTTTACATGGTATTAAAGTAAGTTTGGCCTAGATTATTAATTTTTTGATTGTTTATTTGAATATCCAGTCTTAGTTGTCTGGTCTGGTTATCATTGTGTTTATTTCAAATGACAACTGAATGTCCAGTCCTAATTATACTTGAAAGGGAGTGTTGAGAATACTCATATGTGAATGTCCCATATTAGAAAAAGAAGAGACCGAAGACTAACATATAAGCCTAGTGGACTACCCCATTTATTATCAATTAGTTTTAAAATAGAACCTCATCACGAATTTGTGTGTGGTCTAATTTTTCTTCTTATATGAGCCAGATCCATTATAAACTTCACATAGTATCATAGATAAAATATATAAAACGAAAAGAAGAAGAAGAAGACTAGCTTGAAGATAAATATATATAAAAGAAACGGCAATCCTACCAACTTTATCTCTTTAACTAATTAATAATTTAGCTAAATATATATTTGAAAGATGAAGACTGCGAATTATGATATTTTAAAAAAAGTGAAAAAGAGAACACAACACGTAGAAAGAGAATATGAAGGAGCAGAGATACGATACAGCTAAGTGAATGCAGAGATTTGCATTTCATTAAAGATAAATCAAGAAAGAGCTTGTCCAGATACATAGGGAGTCCATAAAATATAAGGATATGGTTGGCGAGATCGGCATCTTTGGTACTGTTTTTAATACACAAGAGGACCACAAAGAATTGTACATTCATTGCTAAAGCTTCTTCATCCCAATTTTACAAACGCCATATGCATATAATTGTAGCTTCGAAAAAAGTATGAAATTCGATGTTTTAAAAGTTAATTGATAAAATAAGAGATTTAAGGTTTAAAAAGTTTAATCAACATTAAGATATTATAAAATCAGGTAGAAATTAAACAAAATCAAGGATTTAAAATAAGATTGACAAAGATTGTCTTTAATTTAAAGTTTAATTAAAAAAAACTGTTAAACGAAAATCAATTATTTTATTTTGATTTATAAAGATTAGTTAATTTACAAAAATTGACGTATTAATTAATGGATTGATTGATTTTTAACAACAATAATTATTAAAATAAATCAAATCTAAAAATTAAAAATTAAACTTAAAAATTGACTGATTCAAAGTTTTCATAATTGGACTTTTTGAATTGATTTACATCAAAACAAATTCCAAGAAAACAAATGCAAAGATTGTCTTCTCACATATTGGAATCATTTGGACAACTTGTGGGTTTTAAAGTAAAAAAAAATGTAAATATTAATAATCATCATTTTATCAATGGTAAAAAATATTATTTTGATAAACAAATTTTTTTATTTAATAACAAGATATTTTCATAAAAATATCAATTAATTAGTTGGTGATCACATATTTAAGATTATTTGTTGATCATTACAACATCCAATATTAATATCTTAACAAAAAAATATATTTCCACTTTGTTATAGAAAAGAGAAAGACTCCCTTTTTCCAATTAGTCTAAGAAATTTTCTTTTTATATTAATTTTTTGCTGTTTGGTTAGCAGGAAATTTTTTTTTTTTCCCGTTTACACAACTTTAAGAGGATGGTGATTTTGTTGCTATTGCTTTACATTTACACTGACCAGACTCAAAACTTTAACCAGGATGAGTCAAGAACAGTGACCGACATGATTGGTCCACCAGAATGCGTCGCAATTTCTTCAGTAAACTTAAAAAGCAATACCACTAAACCTGAGAAAGGATTAGTTTTGAGCCACGTTTTTTCTTACCCTGTGAACTATGAAGAAGATAGAAGAGATTTTCAGAGATCGAATCTTTGGTATTTTAGGCCAACCATAGAGTGTCTCCACCAACCGTATCCATTTCTTTTTCTAAAAACCCTTTGCAGTGTAAGGCTGCTTCAAAGGGTTTTTGATTTGCTTCAGTTAATGTTTCCCTTTCAAAATAATCATGAACTTGCCGACCCAAATCTCCTCTGATCCCTACCTACAAGATTTTGTTCTTCAAGAGGATCTGATCTTCTCGGGTCGCCAAGGAAGCAACCTGACCAGCATCATGGAAGAAGATGATCAGCCTCATAATATCACATTACCAACTTCAAATAATGGTGATCAAAACCTAGCTAATGAAGACAAGAAGGCCATTCGAAAGGAGATTGAACGTCAAAGAAGACAGCAAATGTCGACCCTTCATGCATCACTTCGATCCTTGCTTCCTCTTGCATCTCTAAAGGTTAATAAGAACGATTAATATTTGTTTCAACCATCTCTCTTCCTTGATTTCACTATGTGACCTTATTTTTCAGCTAGGTTTCAACAATAATCTTGTATGAAATTGCATCCTCTCAATACTTCTTCTTGTAATTATGGCTTTAGGGTTTTGTTGATGGGGGTTGCAGGGAAAGCGTTCAGCATCTGACCAGATTCAAGCGGCGGCGGAATATATAGAGCACCTCCGGAGTAACATCCAACAACTAAGTCACAAAAGGGACAAGCTCAAGATGTTGGAAGCACCAGCTGGTTCGAGTAGCTCTAGTGCTGAACGTGGACACATTGAGACCACCGGTAACGATCCGATGAACCGTGTCACCGTCCAGCATAACTTAGACGGAGCAGAGATTGTGGTACAAGTCGGCTCTGAGGCTGAAGGGTTTCGTCTGTCATCGGTGTTGGAAGCAATTTTTGAAGAGGGACTTGATGTTATTAGCTGTTTTTCTACAAGAAAAGACGGAAGGATGTATAACACAATTCATTGTCAGGTATATTATATATAAAACTCATCAATTCATTTCATTTCTTGATAAAGGGTTTGGATTTTACCAAGATCCCATGTTCATGAGTGCCAAAAAAAAGGTTTGATTGATCTTCATTTTGTTTAATTAATCTCTTGCAGAATGCTAACCACACTTGCATTGATCTAGCTGGTCTGCAACAGAAACTTGATCATTTGATCTGAAACCTAGAAATGGTCGGATCTGAAAACCTACATCTCTTGATCTCTATCCGACTTCTCTGGTAGGAACTTGCAGGTATTCCTTGTAGGAAGTGTGAGAGTTTAATGTATTCTGAGATCTTCAGGTTTTCGAGTATTAGTGTTCGTAAAGCTCCAAGTGGAATTGATAAGCTCACCTCATTGCTTCTCTGATGAGCTGAAGTATCTGTAAAGTTGAATCAAACTCCATTAACACCATTAAGGACAAGAACCCTGCATGCACTGACTCACATCTGCCATGTCTTGTACGCTAATTCACTTCTTACATAGAAGTATGATCAAACTTAAACCCATTGTTCAAGAACTGATTACTAATTAGCTATACGATCACAATTAGATTATGCAAAGCATCAAAATCTTCATATCCTTCAAAATTATTTTGTCATTCACAGGCATGAGAAGAAATGGATGATTGATTTGGATTTGCCTTCCGTGTTTTTGGTTCAGCAGTCATGCAGAGTCATTGTATTATAACCTCTTACATAGTTAATGTGTAATTGCAAGTAGTATTAAAAACATTGTATTGAATTTGCTCGAATGTTTGTGGTTTAATCTTTTTTATATCTGTAAAAAAGCTCTCTGTTAATTAAGAGTAAAGTTATATACTATTGAACTTTCCTAGACCTTGCGTATTAGCAAGAAACATATCAAATGTTGTAGAGATTAAACAGTTCTATCTCTCATCTGTTGTTACATTTGTCACTTTAAATCAAATCGTATTAGACCTTAATTATGATTTGCTTCTTGTAAGTTTGTGTATTCCAAATAAATCAACTGTGGCCGAATTGCCTGAGTCTAGAGAAGTAGTTGGGCTTATTGTTAAATTTATATGTTCTGAAGCTAAAAGTATAGCCCACAATAATATTAATATACCCAAGTTTACTATATTCTTTTTGTTTATAAACAAGATTAATCAAAAGTATAGTCGTTACCTTTTAGATGCGTATTGGTAAATCTTCGAATTGACGCAATAACCTTTAAATCACGTTGGGTATTCTGTACTAAGTAAGCTCTGTACGACAAATTTGGTCGAGATAGCATAATTAAGGAATTAAACACAAGACCTTTTAACTCTATACTCTTGTACTCTACCAACTCGACCACCTCTCAGAAGGCTAATTAAACTTGATTTGATGTAATCCTATCTTTATACAAAAGTATTATATATATGTGTGTGTATTTAAGTGTGTATGTGGTTCATATCAATGAATAGTTAAGTAAAAATTATCCTTGTTTTCTTACCAATGAACTCCTAAGAATTCTTAATTTCTTTTATTACTGATATATTGACGAAGTCCATTGATTTGTTAGGGTGTGAACTGACCATAACAAACTGGAAACAACGAATGGTAGAGAATCAACGCTAGGCTATTATTTTGCATTCGTCATAGTTTTATATTCTTCGTGCTCATTCTCAAAGTCAAAAAGAGAGAAAGACTGATCATTAATTGTAGGCAGCTTCTACAAGAAAAGCATCACATTGGTATCTTGAATGGTTCGTCGTTAGATTCACTTTTGGCCAAGTTTGTTTTTACATCTCTTGTTTATCTCATTTATGATTCTTCGTCAAGTCAACAGAAGAACTATAAAACAATGAAAAAGGGTCCACGAAAAGTGGCCTTTACAATTTATAAAATGATGATATCGGTAACATTTGTCAATATTTCTCACGTACCTAACCTAACCATCGTTAAGGTGATCGTCAACAATTAATTAAAGTCTTACTTCGTTTCAAAAAAATTAAAGTCTTATTTAAAAAATTTTAATATTAAACATTCTTATTTTTATATAGCAAAGGAAAATAAATTATGAAGACAGACTGGCAAAATTTGTTACAGATTTTATGGGATAAACAATTCTAAAAATTAGCTTAAAGAGTGAGAGAGCTCATAAACTTATAAACCCCACATTAGTCTCTTTTATTACCAATGTGGGACAATTAGACCGTAATATCTCACCATGCTTCGTAACCCAGGTGCTAGCAAACTGGCTGTGTGCTAGACCTTTTCTATCCCTGAGCGAACAGCCGAATACTACTATACCGGCTCCACCACTCATGTACCCGCGAGTTAGTTGTGCACTAGATCTTTTTTTACTACAAGAAGAAGGGGAATTACCAACGAAAGTTACCGATGGAAACAACAGAGTTTCCATCGGTAACGATATTTACCGATGGAATAGAGTGACGGAGACTTACGTCGGCACAACACGGTCGGTATATGTTACCGACGATAGGACGATAACCATCGATAATATTTACCGACGGTATAAATAGACTATCGGTATAGTTGGTAGAAATTTACCGATGGAAACTGTTAGAATTTATGCCTATCGTCGCTGACGGTTTCCGTAATCCGTCGATAATTGTAAACCTTCTTCAAATATAACCTTGATTGCTTAATCCAAAAGTGGAAGCTGTAAGATCGCTGAGGTCACCTTTAATTCTCTGTAAATGTCTTGTTGAATGACAATTTTCTGAAAATTTGATCGTGAAATATTTCAATGTCAACAATTATAAATTATCCTTACATTAATTTAGGATTTTTTGACCTATGGAATTTGCTTAAACATAAAGTTTAATGATCATAAAAAGAATTAAAGATTTCCTAACTGATAATTAAAACATTAAATAGTACATAAATTAAAACCAAATTAATGACATAACAATCCTATTGTCGTGGTGAGCGTGGCTGATGTGAATCGCTATCCCTCGATCTCATTTGGTCCATGTCATTTTGGAGCTTATTTATTGCTTCCATCAAAGTCTGAACTGTTGGCTCAAGTTGATTGATACGTTGCGTTGTCAGCTGTGAACTAGATGTTGCTGTACTGGACATAGAGGATTAGGAATAAAATATGTTGGCACATGGGTTTAGGACAAAGATCCGTCCACAACTGTCCCTACCACCCACTGCATCAAAATATGCCTGGGTCATCAACAGCTGATTCATCCTGCGACTGTTGCCCAATTGTTTGTTGTAATTGATCCTATTAGGAGGCAATGCTGATATTGTAATTAGTAAGTGATAATTATTAAGATTGAATATTAAACTATGAAATTCACATACATTTAGTTCTCGACGTCGGCTATTGACGAATGTCACACTGTCATGTTTCTTAGTATGAATATGCAAAAACAACTGACGAGGTGTAGGCCAAACGCCCATCGACTTTTCCTGCATAATAATAAAATGTTATAATTAAGTTAAATTAAAATTTATAAAAATTTCGACAAAGTCTCTCTTGTTTTTATGATATTACCCCATGTTCAAGAAAGTAGAGTACTCAACATAACCATAAATAGCACCAGCAAATTACTCAACACAATCATGATCATTAGGTATACTACACATATATGTTTATCACAACATTCACAAATCAATTTACATTGAAATATAACAAAGTAAAAATTGAGGATATAAATGTAATATTTATATACTTACAAGTCTCTCTGCATGCTCTCGGTGAGTAATTGATCCTCCCATATGAACGAAAAGACTGTCTGCCCCTGACCTACCACGTCTGTTGGTGGAGTTATGGCCTGATATGATCATTGCCTCAGGTGATCTCTAGTACTCCTACCAACGACTCCGTGTGGGCTTAGAAATAAAAGAAGGTTGTACACCAGCATTATGTATATGATTAATAAAGTCGTGATAACATGTATGAGCTCGCGACTCTCATACACTATGTATTATCCCGTCGATATCAGAACTCCAGTAAAAATATTTATGAAAATAAAAGGAATAAATTTGATAACTTATAATCTATTTATATGTATGTTATTAATGTATACAACAAAATGAAAAAAAATATTGCATATTATACCTCAAACTCCTGAAAGTAAAATGCCTTCGTGGCCTGAGAGATCTTCTTCCATGCATAACCCTCAGGATCAATCATCTCTTTAAATGTAGATGTCATATGTCTTAAACACGGTCCAGACGAAATGAACCTAATATAAGAACAAATAAGTTAATAAATTTGCAAAAATTTAAACATATAAGTTAATGATAAACATATATAGTGTTTCATGCGATTTCACTTACAGTTTATCAACTATTTTTATAT
>JANIPM010000006.1:74932530-74946100 GCA_027478405.1 Erythroxylum cassinoides
CAATAAGTTTAAGATTTAAAAGATTTAATCGGTATTGAGCCGTTATAAATTGACTAAAGATTGAATTAAATTATAGAATTTAAAATATGATTCAAAAAAATTGTCTTTACTCACCAAAAAATTTTAAAGTTTAATTTAAAAAATACATTGATTTATTTTAATGTATAAGAATATTAGTTTATAAAAATTGACCGATTAATTTGATAAATTGATCAATTTAAATATTAATTTGATAAATAAACACTAATGTTTATTTATATGTATACAATGGTTGCATGCCTAATTGGTGTTATTTGTAATAATCTTTTTTGAAATATGACAAGATGGTTGACTAATATTTTTTTATTATAATTGCAAATATTCTTCACAAATAATTACTTGTTACAAATACCATTTTTTATAAATTTTCAATTTTATCATACCATAGTATAGTGCTGCAATATGCCTTATTTTTAATAATTTGCACATGTTATTTTTAATATTATATTGAATTATTTTATTTTAAGAGAAATAGTACTTTTATAAAGTGACGAAGTTAGGGTTGACCTTCTTAGGACTCACCTATCTCATATGGACTTCACGTTGGTAGTTGTAAATCTTATATAAAAAATTTTAAAATATTAATTATCTATTTGACTTAGTTAATTTTATAAATATTAAAATTCTTTTCTATACTTTTTGGATTAATTCCAATTATGATGTCAATAAGTAGCTCGAGTTCGAATCATCCATATGTTTTTTTAATTAAAAAACGATGTTGTTTTGTTATTTCGATCGAGTCATTGGCTGGTTCACAATAGCCTTGCTCGACCTGTGATTTGATAGAGTCGAACTATTTTAATCTATGACCCGATCCGGCAGATTTAGGTCAAAATTAGACCAAATAGAAAAAAATTGCATCCCTGATCCCAAGACAAAAACACCAAAGACAAAAAAGAGACACTTACGTGTCGGTGACCCAGAGAGGGATGAATTCGATCCGTCCACGTCTAACACTCTGCAATGTAAATACGCTGCTTTCATTAACACATACTCAGAGTCTCCACTTAAGTGCCTCACTCCTTGCGGGAAAGTTTCAATCTTTTTTCTTTTTCTTTTTCCTTTCTTCCAAACACAACAAAGGGAACAGAGACACTAACAAACCTTACATTGAATGCTCTCAAAGCAACCAATGTTGGTAATTCCTTTAGAGCCGCGTTTCTCAGAACTGATCAGTACAATCATGACACTCTCTAATCACACATGCTATCGTATTCCTACTCGCTCTATTACCTGTCAAAGTCACACATCTATATGATAATGTGTTGTTATATTAAGTGATTAATGAATTGAAGTGTCTTAATCATGGCAGTTCCAAGATCTCTTCTTTCTATTGATCTTTGCTTTTAGCCACGACCCATTTAAGAGGAGTGACCAAAGATGGAGACTTTTAATCTTGAACTAAGCTAGTTCGATAGGAATGGTTATGGGGGTTCTTCTTCTCGTTCTTGGTTTAGTCTAGCATGCCCTTTTGAGGCTCTATCTCAGTCTCTCTCTAGCCAAGTCCTTCTGGGCCCATCTGAGATGGGAGAGAACAAAGGAGAAACAAGTAAGAAACAAGCACAACAAGAAGTTTCACCACCTCCAAAAGACCCTCTTGAGGAATCAACTGAAACTAGATCACACCACCATCAGCAACCATCTCCGGCTGTTGTCACCGGAGCTTCGTTCATCTCAACTCCTGTCTATGTCCCTGTCGGTGCAACTTCTTCTCCTTTTGAGCAGCAATTTGAGATTAGTGTGAACCCCAAGAGACCTAGATACAGTGCTACTCAATGGAAGCTATTACCTTCTCCATCTCACCAACAGCAACAAAAGCAAGCACCGATGACTACTACTATGATCACAAGCGAATCAAGCCCTTCACCAACTACAAACCCACGAGCACAACAACCTCATACCGCAGTCTCTTCTTCAGATACTGCGTCATCTCCTTCACACTCTCCTCTTCCTTCACATTCTGGAGCCTCTGGACAAGACACGAGCAAACCAGAGAGTGAACACCTTCGCCACCAAATTAGAAAAGGAAAATACGTTAGCCCAGTTTGGAAACCTAATGAGATGTTGTGGCTAGCCAGGGCTTGGAGGATACAGTATCAAGGTGGGCCTGATCCGTCTGCAGACTCATCTACAAGAACTGACCATCCAGAAACTGCTCAAACCACCCTCTCAACAAGAGGCAAAACAAGAGCTGACAAAGATAGAGAGGTCGCGGAATTCTTGAACAGGCATGGAGTGAATAGAGATGCAAAAACTGCGGGTACTAAATGGGACAACATGCTGGGTGAATTTAGGAAAGTTTATGAATGGGAGAGAGGCGGTGAGAGAGAGCAAGTTGGGAAGAGTTATTTCAGACTCTCTCCTTACGAGAGGAAGTTGCATAGATTGCCTGCTTCTTTTGATGAAGAAGTCTTCGAAGAGTTGTCTCAATTCATGGGTGCCCGCATGAGAAGCTCTCAGAGCAGAGAAGTTTCGACAATTGGTGTTGGTGATGATAGCAGAACTGGTTTTACTGGTGCAAGAACTTTGCCTACACCACCTCTGTTCAAAGAAGATGATCTCTCCATTCCAGGTACTGCTTTTTTTTCTGCTTCATCTATCTATTTCCATCTAAAGATTGAACCCTTTTTTTTCATCATATCTTGCAGCAAGAACAAAGCAATTTGTCATTGCAAGTGGAGGAGAAACTTACTTCCATGGTTCAAGGGGTAGTTTGTTAGGGTTTGAAACATTAATGGAAGCTGCAGCTGGTACACCTTCAACTTCTAAAGAGCTTCGTAGAATCGGTAAGATAAGGATGACATGGGAGGAGTCAGTGAGTTTGTGGGCTGAAGAAGGAGAAAACCATAAAGGAAGAGTGAGGCTTCAGGGTTCAAGCTTTCTGAACGCAGATGAGCTTACCTTTTTCGATGATTCCATGGTAGCTTGTACCATGGAAGCATTTGAAGATGGACCTCTTAGAGGTTTTTCAGTTGATAAGTTCGTATCTGGTCATCAAGTCAAAGTCTTTGGTAGGAGAAAGTCTTCAGTATCAGCTGTAGTTCCTGGTGCTTCTTCTGGTATTTACTGTTCCCTCAGATTTTCAGTGTCCATATTGAAATTTACATCTAACAGTTTTCCTATTTATAGTAGGTTTCAGTGAAAGAACTCAACTTCCATTAACAGAATCGTCAATAAGATGTAAGTCTTGGTTCTTCATTGATCTATCAATTCCATTTCTCCGAACTTTAATGCTTAAAAATCAGAATTTGCACCAGCAAGTTAGCATTTTAACTTTAATTTAAAAGGTGTTACGGTGGGACGATAAAATGTGTTGTTGTTTCGAACAGCAATCCCAGCTTCATGGGAACTTCAAGACCCATCAGAGCACTACCTAGGATGTCTTCGGATGCCACCATCAACGCTTCCAAGCTTGTTTGAACTCTCATGGTACCTACAAGAGCCACCACCAGAAGAACTTCGTTTCCCACTCCGCAAAGATGTTTACAAGGACATGCCACACGGAAAAGAACTCTTCTTTACCACATCAAGTGAGCTTTTAGATTGTAGAAGCATCACTTTTGATTTATTAAGCTCAATTATCCGAGTCAACCCTTGTATCACCGGTGCTGCTGCTTCTTGTAGAGACTCTTTCATTGGTCTTTGGGATGATTGCATTAATAGGGTCGTATCCAAATTCTGCCCTACAGAATTGGTTATCATCAGAAAACCCTCTTCATCAACAGTTGATTTTGATACATTGCAAGATCAATGGCCAAACGTCACTGGTTTCGCCAGAAACTTTTGTTTGTGGAGAGGAGAGGAAACTGATCAAGTTAGGGAAGGTCAACTAGAACCTTCATCTCTTCTTGTGGAAAAGCTGCTATGGACTTATATGGATCTTCCTTACATTCTAGGCTACTATGCTGTGGGCTACCTGGTAACTTTCTGTGCATTAGGTCGATCACAAGATCGCATTATACGTACGGATCTATATTCTTTAGACTTATCATCACCAACCGAGAGGTTAAAAGCTCTAGTCCCATGCTATAGAATCGCCGGCTTATTGCCATTACTTGCAGATCGGTGCTTGAACGTGATCAGCACTGGCATTTATAAACTTCTACCTTACAGTGATTTTGAAAGATTAGATACAGGAAATGGAAACATCATTGAAATGACACCAAACACAGCAACAAGATTCTTCTTTAGTAAAAGAAAATGGGTTGCAGTGAAAGAGATATATGACATTCTAGACCGCAGAATCCCACATGCAGAATTCATCTACCAAGCGCTTGAGAAAGATCTGGGACTTGTCTTCAAGCCTAGAGGTGCGAAGTTCAAGCCTTTGACCTGCGACCAACTAGTGGAGGCACTAAAATACGTGACAAAAGCTTTAGTGGCTCTACACGACCTATCTTACATGCACAGAGATCTGAGTTGGGACAAGGTAATGAGAAGAAGCGGGCGTGAAAACGAGTGGTTCGTTTGTGGATTCGACGAAGCCGTGGGTGCACCACAACTACACCCGCATGGAATAGGGGAGGCACGTGGAAGACACGCTCCGGAGATGGGCAGAGGTTTACACGGCGTGAAAGTGGACGTGTGGGGTGTAGGTTACTTGGTGAAGACATGTGGGTTGGGTCCAAACGTAGTGCCCAAGATGCTCAGAGAACTGCAAAATAGGTGCTTAGACCAGAACCCTGAGCAGAGACCAACAGCCGCCGATTGCTACCACCATTTGTTGCAAGTGCAGTCGTCTTTTCAGTCGTCTTCCTCGGCACAACACTACTGAATTGACTGATATGAACATATAAAGACATAAACTTTAGTAGGGTTCTAGGTGGGTTTTGCTTTTTGGTGGCAGTTCTTTTGATTCCTTAACATTGAATGCGATGGTTTTTATACACTAGCTGTACTTCTGAGATCTTGCAAGTAAAAATGGCGGCTATAACCACTAACAGTAACAGTGTGGTTTGTGATAGTACTGCGTATTTGGCTGAAACTAGACAGTCCTATCAAATCAATTTCAGAAACTTGGTCTATTTTCAACCGGTCAACTTTTAATTTTTATTTTTTTATTCAAGTTTTGAAATCGATTGGAATATCTTGGTAGGTGGTACCTCTGAATGATGTCAGTGTCCTTTGTGTTTCTTAATTTTAAATTTTCAATGGAAAATAATCTATTTTAAATAATATTTATATCATTTTATTATTAAAATGTTACTTTGCCTACTAATTATTAAAAATAAAACTGCAAAATTTTGAATTTTCTTATTTTTTATTAGAACACTGTTGATGTTTATTATAAATGGATAATGTTACATGTAAGATTTTGTCAAGTTCTTATTGGAATTTTTTAATTTAAATTATTATAAATGTAGAAGTATTTCTATAATTCTTAGGTCATTTTTAAATTAAACTTAAATTTGTTCCTAAATGAAAGGGGCCATTTCTTAGTTTTTAGTTTTAGTTTGTGAAGATACGTTATTTACATGTTCCATTATTTCAGTTTGTAATTATTTTTTGTTGTTACGGGATCTATTAATTGTTCAAGTTTTTAAAATGCGTGACAAGTCCTATCAACAAATCTAACGGAAAAACTAACGTCACGCTATAATTGAAAAAAAAGAAAGTTTGAGTATTTTATTGGTACTTTTTAAAATTTTAGTCATGCTAGAATGGAAAAAAAATTGAAAGTTTTAGTATTTTATTGCTACTTTTTAAATTTTAAGTTAGAATTGAAAAAATTAAAATTTTGAATTTTTTATTAGTACTTTTAAAATTCGAGTTATAATTGAAAAATTTACGAAAATTTGAGTTTGACCAAAGTTTGAGTTTTTTTTCAATTAACCCTAATAACAATAAAAACAATTTTATAATATTTTACATTCGTATAACAACTTTTGCAATATCATTTTTTAATTTTTATTATTGCCAAAATTTTTAGTTTTTTAATAAATTTAGATCTTAAAATATTTTTGGCAAAAAAAATTTAAATAATAATTTTATTTACATATTTACTCTTTAACTTGCATCACATTTTTATTGTCGTATCCGCATGTAAGTCTATTGGAAGGAGCCTTTCTATTATATAAGGGTAAGGTTGCGTACCATCAAACCTCTCCAAACTTTATTTTATTGTGGAATCCATCATTACTCTTTTATTATCGTATCTACATATAGGTTTATTGAAAAAAGCCTTTATATCATATAAGAGTAAGGCTGCGTACTATCAAAGCTTCTCAAACTTTATTTTATTGTGCGATCTATCATCATTTTTTTATTGTCGTATCTGTAAGTAAGTCTATTGAAAAGAGTCTTTCTAATATATAGGGATAAGGCTGCGTACTATTAAAACTTCCAAACTTTATTTTATTATGAGATTTCGTTCTAGGTGTGATGATAATGATAACTACGTAATCTATTATTTTATTTTACTATCGAGGCCGAACCTAAACTAAGAAATATGATTGAACATATATTTGGTCAATAGATACAATCTGCTTATGGTAAAAGACACTTTTATCTTCAACGAATAGATCAGCTTGGTTGTCTTTAAATTATGGATAAATTATATATATATATATATCTATACTTTATTGATATAATTTTCAATTTTTTATTCTTTCGTGCATGACAATAATTAATAATGTACCCAATCAAATCAGTAAAAATTTCTAACATCCCTTTGCAAAATCAATAAAATAACGTTAATTTGACCTTTAAGTTGCCCCCTCCCTGAAGGCATTGACCCTGAGCAATAGTATTGTATTGCAGTTCCACGGTTCCACCAATGGCGTCCGGACCTGAGACCTTGAAGTAAGCAGTTGAGATAACGAACACGATCACAGAGAAAAACAGTTGAATGTCCGTTGTGGAAATCGGATCATCCGCAAATGTCGTGTAAGAATCTATGCTTTGTCGATATTGGACCTCAAATACGTAGGCTGGTCAGAATTATGAATTAGACCTTTTTCAACCTTCTTGACTTCAAACCTTTTAGTATATTTTTTTTAGAACTTCAATCCTTACGATAGTCTTCCGATACTAACTAGCCAAGAACAATACTATTAATAATATTTTATTATTTGTATTTTCTTGAATAATTCGTATAATTTTTACATAATCAACTCTCTTTAGTCAAAAACAGAAATATAAAATTGTGAGCTTCCGGTTCATTTACGATTGGTTGGAAGTCTGTCTACGCGGTTAAAGGTGACGACCACGTATATTCACGTACGAAAGCACTTGAATTTTGTCTATAAAAAGATCCTTAGTTTCGAGTTATGGCATCCGTTTCGATTCAAGTGAACATCATGAGTTCTATCAGCAATCCTCGCTACAATGTTTCAGACATCCATGAAAACATCATGGGAGTGCTTAAGCTTGGCGATAATGCTGGCCAAGCTAATGTAGATCCTCGCAACCACCTCCAGGTCATTCAGCACTCTGACGGGACAATCACACGCCAATTTAAAACTCCAGAAGTTCCAGTTATGTCCGATCCCAGCTCACCAACCGATGTTCTCACCAAGGACATCATAGTCAACCCAGAAAACAACACTTGGGTGCGAGTGTATTTACCCCGAGAAGCGCTTCATTCACCTGCCATCAACAAGCTACCTCTTGTAGTGTACATTCATGGGGGAGGGTTCGTTCTCTTCAGTGCTGCCTCCAAGATAATTGACGATTACTGCTTTCTAATGGCTCGTGAACTTCCCTGCATCGTTGTTTCCTTAGAGTACCGTCTCGCGCCGGAACACAGACTTCCGGCGGCCTACGAAGACGCCGTTGAGGCCTTATATTGGGTGAAAACCTCCGACGAGGAGTGGCTGACCAAATACTGTGATTACGGCAACTGCTTTATCATGGGCTCAAGCGCGGGGGGTAATATAGCGTATCACACGGGCTTACGTGGCGCTATGATAGCCGCTGATCTGGAGCCTTTGAAGATCAAAGGGGTGGTATTGCAGCATGCTTTCTTTGGTGGGGTCGAGAGGACGGAGTCCGAGATTCGATACGTCAACGACATAGTTATGCCAATGACTGTTACTGATTTCCTCTGGGAGTTATCACTGCCCGATGGAGCTGACCGTGATCACGAGTATTCGAACCCAACGGTGGGAGGTGGGTCAAAGGCACTAGACCAAGTTAAGTCATTGGAGTGGACGATGATGATTGTTGGAAGTGAGAATGATCCGGTAGTAGACCGAGAGAGAGACTTGGTGAAGTTGATGAAAGAAAAGGGTATACCAGTTGTGGATCACTTCAGCGAAGGAGGGTATCATGGGGATTTCATTGAGACTCTAAGGGCTCAGGACTTTTTTGTGACCATGAAAAAATATATTTAGCTAGTTTAAATTAATTAACTAAATAAAAAATCCAAATAAATAAATAAAAACCCTTGGGATTTTCACAAAATTAAACATAAATAACATTTTACTGTTTTTTATTTTTTGTGTACGATATTTTTATGACTTTTAATTATTCTTCATAATTGTATGAATTGCAAATTCATATTTACTATTAAATTTACTGTTGCTCCAAATTAGAACAAAGATAAAATATTGAAAAGAATGATTACTTCCTTTTTTTTACACTAAGGTTATGTTTAGTTAAGTGTTTATTAATTAAAAGAAATAAAATATATTATTATTCTATTATTTGAGAGAAAAATTTATAATGAAATGTGATAGAAAAGGAGGGTTTCACATTATATCTCATAACATCCTAAGAAGTAAAAATAAGTCACTTCTCATTTGGATGGTTTAGAATGAAATGTAAAATGATAAATAATATTTTACTATATTACATTTGAATCTTTCTTTAGAACAATATTTTATTATATTATATTATAAACTTTTCCATCATTCGAAAGCAATAATTTTTTAATATTATATCTATTTACATTCCATTTAATTATAAATCATTAC
The DNA here is from genome assembly GCA_027478405.1 of Erythroxylum cassinoides. Classification (NCBI taxonomy): domain Eukaryota; kingdom Viridiplantae; phylum Streptophyta; class Magnoliopsida; order Malpighiales; family Erythroxylaceae; genus Erythroxylum; species Erythroxylum cassinoides. The sequence continues at coordinate 74,941,485 of JANIPM010000006.1, forward strand.
ATTCTATTAAAAACTTTACGTTCAACCAAGCATGACCTAAAGAAATTATAATTTTTTCACTAAAAAAGTTGTAATTTCTTATAATAAAAAGATTCATAATTAAATATTTTGTGCGTATTAATAATTATTAATAATATAAAATATAAATTATATTTCAAAATTCAATTTTATTTAGTAGCAACTAACAATACCTACTAAAATCTATTAAATAAAGATTATGTAGTTCCGTATATTCTTTATCAGACTCCTGTGTTTTCACAGGAAATAGATGTCGTAATGTTGGCATTTATGTCAGTTCTAGCAAATCCGAATGTAAGAGATTGGCAGAACCATTTTTCGCCTGACATTCATTGAGTTCCTTGCAAGGAAGATAAGTGGGCTCGAGCCCGATCAGTGATCAATAATTAAGACCGTGTTGGTCCGGTCTCCTAAAACTATTTTTTGTGTTACATTCATTAAGTTCCTTGTACGGAAAGGCATTTGCACTCGAGCCCGGCTAATTCCATCCGGGTCTGATATTAATGGGCCAGGCCCATATTCACAGCTTGAGTCTTTGAAAAAATCATGTTATTTTATTTTTATTAAAATATAGGTTGGACAAAGATGGGTCGGGTTTGGGCTTAAACCTGACTATCTCAACCCTTTGCTCGGCCCAGAATCTAGCAAAAGTTGTCGACTGGGCTCTGGAGTTTCTCGGTTGTCTTTAGTGATTAGTGGAGGGGACCATTATGCCACGATTCTTAGTATACAGTTGAAGCATTGATTGAGGCTATCAATTCAGTGAATATCATGAGTTCTAGCAACCACCGTCACTATAATGTGTCGGATATCCATGAAACCATCATCGGCGTGCTTAAGCTTGACGATAATCCTGGCCAAGCTTCGACGGTAGATCCTTACAAGCACCTCCAGATCGTTCAGAACTCCGACGGAACGATCACACGTCAATTCAAAACTCCAGAAGTTCCGGCTATGTCCGATCCCAGCTCGGACCGCAGTTCTCACTAAAGACATCACAGTCAACCCATCAAAGAACACTTGGGTGCGAGTGTATCTGCCGCGAGAAGCACTTGATTCACCTACCATCAACGAGCTTCCATTTATAGTGTACTTTCATGACGGAGGGTTCGTTCTCTTTATTGCAGCCTCGAAAATAATTCAATTTCTGCTTTCTAATGGCTCGTGAACTTCCTGCCATTGTTATTTCCTTAGAGTACCGTCTCGCGCCGGAACACAGACTTCCAGCTGCCTACGAGGACGCCGTTAAGGCCTTATACTGGGTGAAAACCTCCGACGAGGAGTGGCTGACGAAATACGGTGATTACAGCAAGTGTTTTATCATGGGCTCAAGTGTAGCGTATCACACGGGCTTACGTGGTGCTATGATAGCAGCTGATCTTGAGAAATTAAAGATCAAGGGGCTGATATTGCAGCAACCGTTCTTCGGAGGGGTCAAGAGAACGGAGTCAGAGGTGCGATTGGCCAATGACATAATTTTGCCCTTGACTGCTACTGATCTTATGTGGGACTTCTCTTTGCCAATTGGAGCTGATCATGATCACGAGTATTCAAATCCAACGGTGGGAGAAGGGTCAAAGCAATTAGACGCATTAATTGCTTTCGCACGCCCGTGATCTTATGTGGAATCGTGATCGCGACTTTCGTGTGCCATGTTGCGATCACGACTTTCCTTCTCTCTCTTTTCTTTCTCCAACCTGTTTTGATAAAATGGGCATAACTTTTACTATAAGTATCGGATTAAGGTCATTCAAAGACCGTTTCGAAGAGAACTTCTAGACCTGCAACTTCCATGAGATTTAGAAAACAAATTTTGCCTCTATAAATGTCAAAATTTCAAAACAATATAGCTTTTCGGAATGATCATCCCATGCAGCATCACAAACTTCTAATGGTCATATCTCTCTACTCCAATGTCCAAAAATTTCATACTTTATATCAATAGAAAGACTAAAGAAAGATCTACAACTTCCATAAAAATAACTTTATCAAAAATTCTCTATATCAATTCAAAAAATTCATTGAAGTTTCAGATCAAATTTTCAACTATTTACTTACAACATTCAATTCCTCGTGCTTAATCTATTATATCTGGTTCAATACTCATCATTTATCCATTATTCTAACTCCCTTTTAACCAATGATATTAATTTCGTACCGTACCGGTCGGTACCGGTCGGAATGTATCGTTCCGGCCGGAAACCGGTACCGGAACGACCATAAAGGTACCGGCCATGAATTCCGGTCGGTACCGGCAATTTCGAAATTTTTGGGACCATTCCGTAAAAAATAAAAAAAAAGAGGGACCATTTTGCAAAAATTCAAAATTTAACCCTAAAAAAATCTTTGGAGCAGCTCTGCGTCGGCGTGACCTGCAACAGCCAAAGCAGGAAACACTGGTGGATCAGGCGATGGCGCAGCTATCGGCGGCGGCACAAGGGACGACGGCAAGGCAGGAAAGGCGTCGGACGAAAACAGCCCCTCCTTCCGCTTGTAAATCGCCGGCGTAAGAACTGACAATGGGGGGGCCTCGACGGTGACATTTCCAACTCCTCCGAACGCCATATCAAGTAGTGAATGAGGTTGTGGTTGCGGTGGGTGTTGAAGGTGAGAAATTTGTGGTGTGGGTTGAGGTGGTGAGTGGGAGGACGATGGTGGGAAAGGGGGGACAGTGGGAAGGCCGACGGGTTGAAGGGAAGAAGATGGTTGTTGGGTTAGATCCATGGGTGGGATGTGTAGAGCAGACGATGGGGAGGTGGGAGGGAGAACGATGAAAACGGATGAACATGAACCTCCTCATATGCTTCTTCCACTGATTCACCCAAAAACAATAAAGAAACAAACCCCCGTCTGAGCGACGATACATTGCACCAACAGGCACCAAGAACAAAACACTCCCATCCAACAATGTCAATAGATTTGCCTTGATCTTGTTCCCTTAGGATTAGGAAATCTTATGCTGTTCTTAACATAATCTTTTCTTACTTTTTCATCACTGTAGAAGCTGACATGATTGAACGTAAATTAAATGTTTCAGGAAAAAGTTATGATAATGGCTCTGTTGTTTTGACTTAAAGAAGGAGAAGTAATAAATTGAAACCACCGACAGTTTCAGAGTTCATTGGATAAGCAATGATGATGGGGCGGTGTTGTTGAAAACTGTGAATGAAGACTGAGAAAACTGTGAATTTTAAAAATTTAAGGGCTATTTTATAAATTTAAAAAATATCCCGAAACGATACCCGGTACTGACCGGTATCGGTACAGTTCTGTTCCAGAGCTCAATCCGATACCGAGTCCGGTACGGTATTCATAACATTAGTTTTGAGTCTTGTTTATTAGATAAATAGATGCAGAGTAAGTATAAAATAATAGAAACAGGTTTTTAGTATATGCTCTCTGGGTCACACAACAATTATATCAAGATTAGAAGGATTGATATTTATACGATTGGTAACGGATCGGCAAGGTTTGAGTATTTCATTACTCGAATCTAACTTACAAAAGTTTTAGTCCATACTATGTTCAAATTCAAATTGGGCAAAAATCATATTAGCTCTTGTTTAAATTTCACTGCTTGTAATTACCTCCGGAGTCACTCTGGAATCTATGTTTTCTCAAAACTCTGATACTGTATGCACAGGCGAGTTCTTTCGGTTCAAATACTTTAAATTATAAAGCATAACAAGCTCAACGATTTCAGTGAATTATCAAATCTGACGCCCTTATGGCATCTGCATCTTATTTCAGCAACAGCTATGGTCGTAACTAGTACGGAGACAGCATTAGTTGAAGATTGTAAATTGAGTACTTTGCATGTTCTGGAGCAACTTGAATCCTGCTAATGATTTTATTCGGAATGGTTGATAGAACTTAACTTCTACTTATGTCTCCTTAACTTAAGAGCTAAAGTAAATTCTTAAGAAAATGATTATATTGATATCAACATTCTTATCCTTTTTACAAAAACAAAATTTTGTAATGTTGTAATACTGTACAGAGCCTGAAATTAACTCATCCTATAGAGAATCTAATATTCATTTTCCCAAAAATGAATTTACATAAAATAATACAAACTTTTTATCAATTATTTTTCATATTTAATGTCAAGTCAACTTTACAGGTAGTCCCCTTTCATCTTTCACATCCACATATTATTTTCATTATGTAGATGCCTCTTATCCTTACAGTATACAAATAAAGTCATTTATCTTGAAAAGATTTATTTTTTATATAGTTCTTCATAGTTAGATATGTATAAATGATACAGTTCTTCATATTTTTTATACGGTGATGAGTATTGAATAATTCATTAATTGATTACTCAATTTATGTATCAAAATATTTTTAAAATAAGTTAATTGTTGGGATTTTACCTGCTTTATTGTCTATCTTTGCAACAAAGAACTGATAAAGATTTGATATTTGCAGGAATGTAAATTGCAGAAAGTAAGAAGACTTGATTTTTACTTGGTTCGATAGTGATACACTATTTACGTCCGAGGTTCCCACTTGACAGTGGTGTAGGAGATTTCACTAAAACAGAAGAAAAATTGGAGCAGAAGATACAAAGATTGAGTGTTCTTCTTGAACACCTG
>JANIPM010000006.1:75006802-75032456 GCA_027478405.1 Erythroxylum cassinoides
GTATGGACGATCATAGCTTGGAGCTCCAGAAGAAGATGGAAGAGATGAATCGCGAAATGGGTGAACGTTTGAGGTTAGAAATAAGAAGTATGATGATGTCGGTGTTGCAAACGTGGAAAATACTGAAGGCGGCACTGTAGCGAACCGGCCCGAAGATCACCCACCCTAAGAGCCTCGACCCGAGCCCAGTAGAAGGAGGGACTTAGGGAAGGCTCCATTAGTGCCGGAAGAACAGCTGGAGAGTAACGTATGGCGTAACGAAGCCAGCTACCGTGATGAGCTGCCACCGGGGGTCGCACGTCCAGGAGATTTCCGGCGCGCTTGCCGACCCAGAAGGATCGAGATGCCCACTTTTGACGGAAACGACCCCGATGGGTGGATCTATAGGGCAGAGCGATTCTTCACAGTGGGAAGGTTTACCGAAGTGGAGAAGATGGAGTTAGTGGGAATGAGCATGGAGGGAGACGCCTTGACATGGTTCAGATGGGTGGAGAGCCGTCGACCTATCGTTGATTGGCAAGAGTGCAAAAAGTTGGTGACTCAGAAATTCCGGCCAGCTCACGAGGGAACCCAGTGCCAACGATTATTAGCAGTGAGACAAGTCAGCACGGTGGGGGACTACACCGGGAAATTTTTGGAGCTCGCCGCCCCTCTACCAGAATTGTCCGATGATGTGTTAGAGAGTACATTCATGAATGGGCTAGTAGAGGAGATTCGGTTAGAGGTACAGATCCTTAAGCCTCGGAATTTAGCAGAGATGATGGAGCTAGCCCAACAGGTGGAGGCAAAATTCAGAAGAATGAGCGAGTTAAAATGGCACCGTTGGGGCGCCGGTGCAGGCACAGGGTTGGGAAATATGGGGGCTAGAACTGACAGCACGATTGTGGAGAAAAGGAGGGAAGAGTTAGCTAATAATTGGGCCACTATGGAAACTAGGCATCCAAATATGGTAGAAGGCAGAAGTCCGAACAGGGGAGGATTTAGGAGGTTGACGGTGAGTGAATTACAAGACAAAAAGGATAAGGGGCTTTGTTTTAAATGCGATGAGAAATTCAGCCCAGGCCACCGATGCAAAAAGGTAGAGCTCCAAATTCTGGCAGCCATGGATGAAGAAACAGAACAGGAGGAGGAGAGGGAAGGGAATGAAGCGGAGGAGACACTACATGGGAACTATATGAAGACATGAAAGCCAGAGCTCCCGACTTTCACCTTGAGGACAAGGTGAAGCTGATGGGGGGAGTATTGATAGACCCAAGACTACTCAGAATAAATTTACAGATATGGTAAATATATATATATATACATATACATATGATGTTAGTTACGGGAAGGGGGCTGACAACCTCATGATTGGTTGTCAGCTAACCGAATCTGTTATTCCTAACAGATTCTTAGTATAAATAAGCCATAGACATAAGGGAAAGCAGCATTGAGTATATTGTGAGTGTGTGAGCCATAGGCTGGAGGTTCTGGATCCTCGAAACCAGAATATCTTTGTATTCGTTTACAGAAAATCAATAGCAACATACCCATTTTACTTACCTTTTTCCTGGAACCTATCAGTTTCACACAGGGCAATGCACTGACTTAGTGTAAGTCAATGAAGAGATCTTATGAGACACAAGAGACAAATTGGTAGGAGTTCTATAGAGAGTTTAGAGATATATACACTTTGCGAATATACCAAGGTTGAAAGAAGATGGAGTTCATGAGTTTAGTTCAGACAGAGGAGATGTTGGTAGTAGTGAGCCTCGCTTTGCAGCATTGTCTAAGTATACATTAGAAGTTGTAGCAAATCCAAAGGATAGCTATTCCTGATTTGAGCAGGGTCGGACAACGAATATGACCTGCTACTTCTAATTTTAAGAAGTTACTAGAGATTGCACTCAGAGTAGAGGATTTGATAAAACAACGCAGAAGAAGAGGAGAGCTAAAGAGGCGACTAGAAAGTCATTATAGAAAGGGGATGTTAAGAAGGGTGTTAATCATTCATGGCCTACTGGTGCAGGGGGATCTAGGAGAGTTGATGTCACATCGAGCAGGAGTGGTACTTTCTACCAACTTGTTGGAGATTGTTAGGAACCTCTATAGAGATTGCTTGTATTGATGATATTTCGGTACAATTAGACTGAATACCGCTGGAGCAAAGCTCCCCCTCCTGGAAGTTCAGGCCAATTTCCTAACAATACCGATAGGTAATCATTCTCCACTCATTCCCCTGCTAATATTCCCCTCCCTACATTCTCTCTCCATAACTACCTCACTCCCTCCTAACAACCTTGCCTACATGGCAGCAGCTTTCCCACTCCCCTGTCCCAACTTATTTCTACGGGTATACATTTTAATGGGCTTGATCGGAATGGGCTGAGGAGGGGGTGGAATGTTAACAAAGATCGAGGAGCTAGTATGGATTCAGGACAACATAACACTACTAGTGCACCATCAATTGGATCCAACTGAGGGATTAGTCAGAGGTTCAGAGGACCTTTTAATAAAAGAGTAGGAGGGTTACAGAGTTGTGCTACTTGCGGGAGAGTAAAGGGGATAGTAACAACAAAAAATTTTGAAGGGACTGATATACGTGAAGTTGAATAAGATGTGATAATGGCAATGATGAACAAATAGTTAGCTTATGTTATTGGTATGCTTAGACTGATGTAGCAACAAGTGAAAGTGTTACAGAACAGGACTGATAGTGATGACTAGGAATAGTTGAAGGTTATTTTAGGTTTGCTTTGAGGTTGTAAACAAACTTTTCCCAAGGACACTATTCTCAACTAGGCAAAAAGTACATGGAACTATACTTTAAAGAAAACGATTGAAACTAATGAACAAGTATAAAATACTGATAAAAAGACAAAATTCTTCTCCAAGATAGAACTTACAAGAAGATAGAAATAATAATTAAGAAAGATAACTAAATAAGGGAGAAAATTACTTTCCGAAAAAGTGTTTCATAGGTCTTGCCAGTGATTGATTCAGGTGCAGGCTGTCAACTGCTGTAATTAAACTGGAAAGTAACATAAATATCACCAGAATTATGTAAACAAAAGATCTCTAATTAACTCAATATTAACAACATATGGCAGTAATCACCTGAAATGGGCAAAACATGAGATTTCCACTTGGACATGGATCAGGAATAAATTTGGAAAGTTGCAAGAATTTTTGAAAACAAATCGATACATAGTGAAAGTTGAAAATGGGAAACAAAAGACTGCTAAAAGAACGACAAAAGGAATTGGTGGATTCCATAGATCATTTTTGCTAGTGCCATATCTAGCCATCGCATTCTCTAGAAACTGGAAGGAAAAGAAGAACAAACAAGAGAACAGGTTGTGGCTGGTTGTGATATTAAAGCTACATGTTATGGGTATGAACCATATAAGGGCCTGGAGTTGAGCAACTACATTCATTATCTAGACAAGTAATAAGCACCAACTCACCTTGATGCCCCAATCATATTCAGGCCCTCCAAGATTACGACTTGCACTCATTATGAATCCACCATTTGCATATAGCTATAAAGAAATATTTTTCCAAGTAATTAATAGGAGGGAAAAGCTAAGTAAACTTAGAAATGCAAATTTTTTGTTAAAACACAAGTAGACTGTTCTTACATTCCTCTTTCAAATTACAGCAGAAACAGCTGGGTAGACAGAGTGCCTTCTCTGCAATAGCAGACTATTAATGGGTCAAGCATATAACCAGAGAGTCGAGAATGTGGTTTAGGAAAAAGATGAAAGACATTGTTTCTGTTGATTACAATTGAAGGTGCCATGAGAAATTAATAATTTCTGCTATAATGTCTATAGTCATTGTTCAACTTAACAAGAATTTTAGCCGGCCACCAAAATGCTAAGAAATGGATACACCAAAATCTTGAAGTTATTCAAGTAACATTATTCTATAACAATGAAATACCACAATTAGGGTGTACATTGCACAACAATAAAGTAGTCTTTTTGCACAACCCTCAGCTCATTCAAGGTAATTGGTCGAATTATGTCCCACCATGGTTGATATTTCCCAATTTGACACAAATTCCAAATCTTTTCTCGTTGAATGTCATGTTGGATGAGATGGCAACCTAAGACTTTTAAAGCCAACAAGGGATATACTGTGTGTTCTTTTCAGAAGAGGCCATGCAAAAGAAACCAAACTACGCCTAGGTATCTGGTTTTTGGGGCAACCATGAAGCAAATTTGTCATCCACGAACGATTAAACAATTTCAATGATGATTAGCAAATAAAAGCTTGAGACATTGGACCTAGCACTCTGTTGTAAGATTCGGTCTTTTACCTCTCATCACATTTGTGTTTTTCAACCAAAATTGAATACAAGGCCATAAAAATACTTACTTGCCAACCAAGATTTTGCCAACACAATTTGCATAAGCAACTTTGATGGTAATCTACAATTTGAATTTGGAAAAAAACTATGGAGAGATGGTAGCACTCCAATTGGCTAATGCCATGTTCCACATGTCTTAAAACCCACAAGAAGAGATTTGATCCAAAGATTCTAGAACCTTCTACAAGAAAAAGGAAGATTTTAGAACCTTCTAGAATATTGCAGAATCTTGTAGAAGATCTTTGAACTTTCAAAAACATGATAGAAGCTTATATAACATTGTGGAACATTTAGAACCTTATGTAAGATTATAGAATGCTGTAGATTAGAGCACGATGTACATAATATATGTAGAATAGTATAAAGCATTATAAAGGATCGTTGTAGGCTATTAGATCAAATAAATCTTGTAAGTCCATTTTAGGGAAGGTTTTATATATATAAACCTTAAAGATTTGCCTCTTTTGTATCATAAAAGAAAAAGTTATTAAATAAAAGTATCTTTATATTTCCCCATACTCCTTTTTCTTTTTAGTATGTGTTAGTGTAGTAAGGTTGACTTGGGAGCAAGAATGTACTCATACCGATTAGCATTGATTAAAGTCCAAGCATATTACAAGTGGTATTAGAGTATAGACTTGCTTTAAGCACTCTAATTTCTTCAAAGTAACAACCGACCAGCATTAAATAGTAGCCTTTGACCCCCCACACTTTTGCTACTAGTTATAGTGGCAAAAGCTTTAGAGTCCACTTGTTTGCTAAGAGTTGGTATGAAAAGACCGATATGACAAGGGCATACTTGAACCGAGAGACTGAGAAAATTAAGAAATAGGCAAATAAGAAAAGATGACATTTGGAGTTTGATGAAGGCGAGTTGGTGATGGTAAACCTCCTTTTCCAGTGACGTGTCGACGACGCATCAGTCAAATTTCTGCCCTATCAACTTTCTACCTGATTGATCCTTTCCTATCAAATCTTTTCCCGTGTCGACCTTTTATCTAACAAATGCATCCCTTCCAAAAGTTGGGGCTTGTTGCACGTATTAGCTCTACAATTATTATGATTACGCAAGTAGCAAGTACCATCAAACAAACTATAACCAATTTAATGGGTCATTCGCAATTTCAGTTTGAATTTGTTCATACTTGCACACGCATGGCTTAATCTTTGAGAAAAACATATGAATATTGGCATGATCAACCAAATAGAAAGTTGATAGGTCAAAATTTTGAATGATGCGTCGCACATTTATAGGAAAGGAGATTTATCATTATCAAGTCATCTTCTTAGCCGTTAGGTTCAAGTATGCCCTTGCCATGTCTGGCTTCTCGTGCCAACTATAAACGAACAAGTAAGTTCTAGGACTTTTGCCACTATAACCAGTAGCAAGAGTGAGTAGTGTCAAAGATTGTTGTCTAGTTATTGATCGAGTCATGCCTCTAGTGTTATTACTTTGAAAAAATTAGATTGCTTAAAGCAAGTCTACACTTTGACACCACTTATAACATGCTTGGACTTTAACCAACGCTTGTTTAGCACTTGAGTGTGCTCTCGCCTCTCACGCTTAAGTCAACCTTACTTACACTAATACTTACAAAAGAAAAGCAAGAATATAAGGGAACACAAGGATATTTTATTGAAGAACTCTCTCTTTTATGATACAAATGAAGCAAACTTTCAGAGAGTCTATATACAAATCCCTACCTAGAATGGACATACAAGATCTATTTGATCTAAGGACTTACAATGAGTCTCTAGAATGCTCTATACTATTCTACATACATCATGTATATCATGCACTTATCTACAACATTCTACAATATTCCATAAGGTTCCACAATGTTCCAAAATATTCTATAAGCTTCCACCACGTTTTTGAAGGTTCTAACGTCTTTCATAAGATTCCACAATATTCTAGAAGGTTCTAGAGACTTCTTTATTCTTTTAGAATTTTATAAAAATTCTAGAAGACTTTTCGGATCAAACCTCTTCATGTGAGCTTTGAAACATGCAAAACATGACACCAAGCATGAGGTATACACTACAAGTTTAACTGCAAACAAATGAAAGCTACCTTCTTTCTAAGCCCGCTTATTCCTTTCTTTTGGCCCTCAATCAGTTTCGTTCAGGTTTTATAGAATCAATCTGCAAAATCCCACAACCAGATCATTAATACTTTAAATGACTGTACATATGCATATAGATTACAAAACTTGGAAGACGACGCTCTGGTGGAGAGAATCTATGACTGTGATTCTGTGAACGGGGCATTGAAGCTTTTGAAAGAGAGAATTCAGTAGAGAAGAAAAGGAAAGTTCTATACATCTATATTTTGTTCTTTATTTTGCATAACAATCCTTTCAATACAATACTTTTATGAAAATTCATAAAATTATAGATATCTACAAAGGATATTGATGTATAAATTCGTCAAAAGATACCAAAAAAACAAAAGAAACTCTTTTTTTCAGATTACTAGGTGTCACCATATGAAGATTCAGAATGCCTCATCTATGCCGTGTTTCATTTTGTTTCTCATATAAAAACAACAACGGAAAAACGTGGGGGGAATCACAATTTGAATGCTGAATCAAATGAACATGAGATTTTGCATACTGAAAGTAAAATTTGAACATTTATGCTTATTCATATTCAGTAGAAAGAAAGGATAAAAAGAAGAATACCAGTCCAGAGAGGGAGAGGAATGATGAAGAGACGAAAATGGAAGAGCATCGACGAATATCATAGTTCTCGGACAACTGCACACAGCTCGCAGCAACAGAATCGTTTTTCTTCGTCTTCTCCATTCGTCCGAGAGATTTGGAGCCAGTAAGAGCAGTAGTATTCTCTGCCCGACCCGATTCATTTCGAATTTATTTGACCAAATTTGAACCGTCTTGATCCGAAATAATTTGACCCAACCCGACTTGATTAGGCCCAAGATGAATAGATCTGAAAATGATCCAGCCCATTAGTTAGAGAAGGCCGGCACCAATTCGCTCTTGTCCCCACTTCCCTCCAGCAGATTACAAATTCACAAGGACAACCTTACTTCACTCGGCCCGATCCATATAAACTTAACTTGCCCCAATCCGATTTGTTCCGAATCCGACCCGATCCGGTCTAAGCTGGTCGGATCACGACAGTGAACGCCATGAACCTCCGCGAAACGGAGCTTTTCGGCTTCTTCAATATTTGCGAATTCATCGACAATAGCACCGGCGGTGTGCGTCAGAGGTGTTGTTCTTTCGACCAGGTCAGGAAAATCTACTGAACTAAGCTTAATTAAAGCAGATTTCCCGCTATCTATCTCCTTTCTTCTTAACTGTACCAGTATATCTACCAAAAGCTAAACGTTTAATCACCTCCAATTTGTACCTATTTCTCGAAGAATATCAAGTTTCCACAGAGGCAAAAAGAAAGAAAGAATACTCTGGAAAACGAGCAAACACACTTAAACGCAACCCGTGAACCTCAAAAAAGAATCTTTCGTAGATATCTCATCAAACAGAAGAAGCGCGCAATTTCAACCGCGCAAGATGAACACAAAAAGAAAAAACCGAAAAAACGCATTAGGGAGAGAGGATGAGAGTATTACATCGAAGGGAATTCGCAGACTTCGATTCTTGATTCTTGAACAATGAGGAAACTGAGGGAAGCGAACGAATCGAGGCTCCACTACTCATATAAACGTCGTTATGTCACTACTCTAATTGAGAATATCCAAAATCGATCCATTCAAACTTCAAATTATATCGAGTGTAGGTAATTGCCACATCATCCCAACTCATTATTATTATTATTTAAATAATAATAATCGACCAACGACCTTTTTGTACTCTATTCCTTATATCGATATTTTTTTTTATTTCACGGGGTGTTTTAGTAGGATTTTACTTACGGGAAGATACCTTTAAGTCATCTACTCTCAGACTAATCTTCACCCAAGTCGGATAGTTCTCTTACGGAAGATAAAGTTCTAACTCTAAATTCTAAACAGCTACATATATGAGGGTAGTTCAAATTCGTGATCTTACTTAAGTCAAGAAAACTCCTTATTAACTCACCTACACCTTAGAATTAAGATCGATTAATTTTGGAATTGAGTTGTGAGCTTTAGTTTTAATCGGACTTTGAGTCAAGAGTTAAAACCAAATATAAAATTTTAATAACAAACCTAAATATTGTTCTAAGAAAATTGTATTTAAGTAAATAAATAGTGCTCAAATTTTCCACATGCCAAACATGGTTTGGCTCTGGAATAAAAGAGAGAGAAGAGAATGGAAAGCACAAATCATCATTTTATACAGAACATTCAATACTAGTACTATGAAACAAATCAAGAAGGTCCTTGACATGACAATCCATTCAATACAATACTACAGTATAAATTCATAAAATTAAAGATAATTACACAGGATATTAATTTGTAAATTGGTTTTTCAATCCTCTCCAATTTTTGTATTTACAAAAATGATATTAATATGAAAAGGAAGCAAAAATTTTCAAGTTAATAAAAATTTGTCCAAAAAAGGAGTAAGGTTAAAAAAATTATTGATAATATACACATATGAGTGTCATATATTAGAAAAATAAAAGAAATAAGACTAATATATAAGTTTAGTGGACTACTTTACTTATTGCTAATTAGTTTAAAATGAAAATTTACTTAGGCTTGTGTGTGGTTTAACTTTCTTTCTCGTGTAGACCTTTATGTCATTGCAAATTTTTTATAATATCATAGTAGGTTGGTCTGAATTATTAATTTTTTAATTATCCATCTACATATTCAGTCACAGCAACTCGGTCTAGTTACTACTATGTTTATTTTAAGTAATAATTAGATATTTAGTACTAGCTGCACTTAAGGGAGAATATTGATAATATCTATATGTGAGTGTCCCATATTAAATAAAGACAGAAATAAATACTAAAATATAAACTTAATAAACTACTCCACTTATTATCGATTAATTTTAAAATGAAATCACTTGAATTTATGTATTATCTAACTTGTTTTCTCGCCTACTCACACAAGCCCATTGCAAATTTCACGCAAACTAAGAAAAGAAAAAGAAGGGAGTAACAGGACTAGAACATATATAGTAACATTACGATACATGCAAAACCCAACAAAAGAAAACTGGTTAGTTATTCTTCACCGTATCTATAAAGAGGGCAACCGATGCGTTGATTAGCTCACCAACCATGTTTTACTTTGGGACTCGAGCTCACCACTTTTAATTGGGCACCATCTAAGTGTGTCACTCTTCTTTTAGAGGATATGACTGGGGTTAGTCTCCCTCGGAAGATATTGTAATTTGTGTTTTTTCCGTTGTATCTAAAAAAATAAGTAAAGCATTCTCGTTACTAAACGACACGATGTTCCAAGATCCTCATCCGAAATCTAGAATCTGTACCCACAGACTACAGTCGCCTTCTGCGATAATATATTTTGGAACTTAAAATTCAATTTATTTCTTCTGAAAAATAAATGTTATTTTAATTTAATTTGAATATTATGCTTTATTTGATAAATTTTATAATTTTAAAATAAGATTGATTACTAATTCCTACGTACCTTTTATCTAACACTCGAGAAGTAGCATCGTTTTAGTTTAGCTATAAAGCTGGTGGAACAAAATTAAACATGAACATGAACACACCCTAACTACTAGTTCGGATTAATACTTTACAAATCACATTTATATAATAACTTATTTGATAAATTGATAATTTAAATTTAAATAATGAATAATTTTAATAAATAAAAGTATTTATAGTTTTAAATTATTTAAAGATCTCTTATTTTCAAAATCTTATCAGAAATAATTATAAAACAAGGTAATATCAATATTATTGATTATACGACTTTCTTAAATTTATATCTAAATTAATTAAATTTAATAATTTATTACAATTATCATGAATTATTAATTTAAGCTATATTTAATTAATTCAGATTAGTTTTAAAATTTGAGTTAAATTTTATTTAAAAATAGTATTAATTATATCACTCTAATTTGATTGATATTTGTAAAAAAAATTGAGAGAAAAAAATGAAAAATAAAGTTTTATATTCTATATTTCTAATAAAATAAATCAAAAGAAAGAAAAATGATTGGAGGGATTGGGTTGACACATGTCACTCCTACCTCCGTCAACTTTGAATCATGAACGATCCTTCAAACAATACAAAAGTCCAATAACAGCAACGACCTCCCACCATCGTATTCGCCTCCTCCTCCTCCTGAATCTGACTTCTTACATGTATAACACCGTCTCACCCAACATTCCCTGTTTTTGTTTTTGCTGCTGTTCTCTTCACGGTTTGGACGCTTTGATAATGGCTGGAATCCACTCTCAAGGTACTTCTTTTTTTTCCCTTTTCTTTTCTGTTTCTTGGGTTTGGCTGGTGTTCGATTCTTGATTGTTTACGTGTTATAGGGATTTGGTGTTTTTTTCTCTCTTTCATTTGAGAGTGATTTGTACGTGGGTTTTTGATGGTTTCGTGTTTCGTGTTTCGTGTTCTGTTCTTTTCTTTTTTCTCGTCATTATTTGACCACTGGTTTCTATACACTTCTCTGTATCTCTCTTAGTTTGCTTTAGTAGGATATAGGCGTCTTCATGTTTTAGTCCTTTTCTTAGGATTTATCAGACTGTGTTTTTCTAGTGGAAAAGTGACACCTTTGCTTATTGATGTTCGCTAACAAGACTTTCACGAGATGTGATTGTTTGTTTGATCTTACAATTCTCGGATCAAGATCAAATTCTGTTCCCTTTTTTTTTTTGGTTGCATAGTTATTCACTAATGTTAGGCTTTGCATAAAGATTATGTACTTGATCTGAAAATCATTGCGGCAATTATGTTTTAACAGGATTTTAGCTTTTTTCTTATTTAACAATGGACAAATGTTTGCTTGGTGAAAGTTCAAAAGAATGATCAGGATGCAGCGAGCTCCTTTTCACCTGCATGGAAGATTTATGATTTTTAACCATGTTACAAACAATCTTATCCGAAGGGGATAAGGGGAAAGAGTAACGTTGTTACAATAGAATGCTTATAACCTTGCTTTGCAATGACATAATTTTGGTGATTATCCTGAAATCAAATAATTGCAGATTGTGGGTGATTGTAATGATCGTGTCTCTGATACAGATGCAGGGCCTAAAAGAAACAGTTCATTGGTTGTTTGCTTTGGGGAAATGTTGATCGACTTTGTACCGACTGTTGGTGGAGTTTCATTAGCTGAAGCACCGGCTTTCAAGAAGGCGCCTGGTGGTGCTCCTGCTAATGTGGCTGTTTGCATAGCTAGACTAGATGGTTCATCAGCTTTTATAGGCAAGGTATGTTTCAATCCTGTTTGGGGTTGTATATGGCTTATCATTTTGACTTATATGTTCTGCCCATCAAGTGCTTAATGGTAGGATTTCTTGAAACAGAGAATTGTTTTTTTTTTCAAGTTTTATCAAATTAGAAGTAGCCAACTCCTTAACCACCTCCCTATTCTCAAAACAAGGGAAGTGAATATTAGATATTAGTGTTTGTCCATGTTGCATGCTGCTAATTTGTTTGAAATCCCTTCATTTTATTGTCTTATAGGTTATCCATTTGTAGCAAACATCTACTGCTTTCTTGGTTGATGGCATTAAACATCATTTTGCAATATATTACCCTTTTGACAATTTCCTTTATATCTCTAATTCTGCTCCTGAAACATCTAACATTAAGCTGTTTAGTTTAGCTCTTCAGAGGATGTTAATGAGCATGATGAAACTTATTTGGAAAGCAATTGAACTTCCATACAATCTGTTTCAAACTGTCCATTTAGAATCTGCTTCAATCCATCCGTACTCTGCTTTTCTTCACAATACAAGCAATTGTAGTGACCAAGGTCTCTCACCTGTTTTTAGACATGGGTCCAACCCAAACTGTTTGCCATTTGTATCTCAGCTTGGTGATGATGAATTTGGCCACATGTTGTCTAACATTTTAAAACAAAACAATGTTGACAATTCTGGGGTGCGATTTGACTCCAATGCAAGGACTGCCTTGGCATTTGTTACACTTAGAGCTGATGGTGAACGTGAATTCTTGTTTTTCCGTCATCCAAGTGCAGACATGCTTCTTCGTGAATCAGAATTGAGCATAAGCCTCCTAGAGCAGGTCTATTTCTTGTTGTAATCCAGGACAGGTTTACTAATTTGAGTATGCTATCCATTTTTAGAAACTCATCTCTGAATCATACTGATTGCAGGCCAAGATATTTCATTATGGTTCTATTAGCCTGATATCAGAACCATGCAGATCATCTCACCTCGCTGCTATGAAAATTGCCAAAAAGTCTGGTAGTATTCTTTCTTATGATCCAAATTTGAGATTAGCATTATGGCCATCAGCTGAGGCTGCTCGGAAAGAGATAATGAGTATATGGGATCAAGCTGATGTTATTAAGGTGTAGTTGCTCGGATCTTTTATAAACTGCCACATGTCCGCAAATATACTATACTATCCCTTGTTTTCTAGAACCAAGAAATTTTAGCAAATGTTGCCGTGATCTTGAATAATGGCAGATAAGTGAAGAAGAAATCACATTCTTAACTGGAGGCGAAGACCCCAGCGATGATAATGTAGTCTTAAAGAAGCTTTTTCATCCTAATTTGAAGCTTTTGATTGTAACTGAAGGGTCAGAGGGTTGTAGATACTACACCAAGGTAAGTTTCAGTTTCTGTCTCTGGATATCCATAAACTATGAAGTTCATTGTCCTCATGGCCACAGGCCCTTCTCCCCTCCCTACTTCTGCTTGCAAAAATTTTGACAGAATCCTCCTAAATCTCAATTTTCTTTCGACTCAACTAGAGGCAAAAACTAAATACTGTTTGTTGGTTAGAGAAAGATGTTTCTACGATTGCAAAGAATTGGTTTGATTGATAATGGCAACTTTTGGGCATTCTTTTCCACAAAGAAGTACTTCTTTCTTTTCTATATCTGCATTGAAATGTTAAAAATCAAAGATGATTGGTTCTTCTTTGGTAATGACAAAACCCATCTTATTAGCTGGAATTTCAGATTGTCAATCTTTTGAATGTATGAACACATTTTAATGTCAAAGATTCATGGGTGCATGTATCTTATGGTGGAGATGTATGATCCATAACTTGGAGAATCTGTGGTTAATCAGGTTACTTTTGGTTGATGTGGTATTAAGAATTTGACATCAATATGATTGCAGGAATTCAAGGGCAGGGTTGCTGGTGTGAAAGTAAAACCTGTTGACACAACTGGTGCAGGTGATGCCTTTGTTGGTGGAATTCTGAGCAAACTTGCTTCTGATACTGATCTATTCAAGGTAAGTGATCTTGCGTTGATAAACTCAATTTTATACTTATCCCCCTAGTGGTAAAATTGAAGTTTATGAGCTTCTCATGTTTCTGGAAAAGAGAATAGGATACATTGCATGGTCGAATCGATAATGCTGTGGTTTTTATCGGGTCTTGATTCCTGACAGCAATATGTGCAGTTAACTTGATGGTGTGATAGATTTGAACAACTGCAGTTTCTGGGAAATTTTCGACAGTCTTAGATTTGAATTGTTTCACCAACTTATAAACTATGACCAGCTTGCATCTCTCAATCTTTACCTCTTTCTGTTAGTGGTTTCATACTTATCATGGAAAGAAGAAAGTAACCCAGATCAATCTCCTTGATACATCAACTTCTCCCACAATTTAACAACCTCATTTTTCTTGTTTGTTTACAACGATTATGCAGGACGAGAAGCGGTTAAGAGTAGCTCTTCTTTTCGCTAACGCTTGCGGTGCTGTCACAGTAACAGAGAGGGGTGCAATCCCTGCTCTACCTACAAAAGAAGCTGTCCTTGAACTCTTAAGGAAGTCACTGCTGATTGATGAAATCGAACAGGAGAGTCTTAAGTGTGTGTCTGCTTAGTTTCTTCTATTAGGCTAGGTGCGAAAAGGTAGTACTTTTTTACTTATACTAGTTTTTGTGCTAGTGCAACACTCAAAAAGTGTTGCAGATTCAACTGATTAATAATACAAGCAGATCATTAATAAAAGCAAGGTGAAGGGCTGCACTTCTGGTCCAGCTCAGGCCTGAATTTTTAAAAAAATAATGTAGTATAAAATGATGTTATTTTTCAATTTTTAATATAAAAAATTGGACCAAGCCTGTTGTTGGGCAGCTGGGCCTGAGCTCGGCGACATCATCATACCCGTTATGTCCTAGGCGACACAAGTGCTACAATGGCTAAGACAAAAGGTCGCGATTCTGCGAGGGTTAGCTAATTCTAAAAACCCGTCTTGAGTTCGGATAATAGGCTGCAACTCACCTGCATGAAGCTAAAATCGCTTAAGATGAAGTAGATGAAATCTAAATAGTGTTCATTTTATCACCAAACAAATCGTGAATTTTAAGCTATTTTTAAGACCTTGAAATTGCTATTTTGACGAATAATTAATTAGAATATATGATTTATTTTTTGACAATATTTTTTACAAGTAAGAATATTCAATTAAAAAATATGAATTAGAGTATAATAGAAAAATAAAACAAAGTTGTAAAATTTAATTAAAGGTTAAACAGAAGATACATTTTTGGTCCGATTATTTTTTCTTTGTGTGTGATTTAATGTTTTGGAATATTTATACAAGTTCATTATAATATAAAATTCATTTTAGTTATTAAATAGATCAATTGCCCTTTATAGATGATCGACATTTTTTCAAGTCATTAAACAGGTTAGAAAGTTAAGTGTGATTGCAATGGTAATAGTAAATGAATCTTAATTAAAAAAATGTAACTTAATTAAAATTAGTATTCTTTTGATTATTTAGATTCAATTAAAAAAATAAAATCCAAATTTTCGTTAATTTTTCAATTATATCTGGAAGTTTAAAAAGTAGCAATAATGTTCAAACTTTTAATATTGTTCATTTGTAGCCTAAACTTTAAAAAGTAACAATAAAACATTCAAACATTCAATTATTTCAATTCCAGCCCAATGTTAGTGTATCCGTTAAATTTAAAAATGACTTAAATCAGATTACTCAACCCGATGATCTTACTAATATAGTACGAGAGTAGTTTAGAGTGTCAGAAGACTAAACATAAAAATAAATGATTGATGCCATCGAGAGAACAACAGATAATGTCGGGTTAGAATTAAAAAAATTGAAAGTTTAAACATTTTATTGTCATTTTTTTAATTTAGGCTAAAGTTGAAAAAATATAAAAATTTGGACATTTTATTGCTACTTTTTAAAGTTCGAGCTATAATTAAAATTTTGACGAAAGTTTTGGTTTTTTTTGGCAATTAACCCTAAAATTTAATATCCATATAAAACTTGTGCATAAGATTTAATATCCAATGATAATTTATTCATTATAAAACTTAATTAATAAGAGGTTTATAATTTATAGTTAATATTGACTTAAATAATAATTTTATGCAAAATTTTGATTTTTGTGTTCAAATAATTTCTTAATATGTTGCACTCATCTTATAACTGAGTTAATATGTTTTTATCTTCAGTCAAAATTTTTAATCATGTTCTAAACTGACAAATTGTCAGCTTCATATACTCATTGTAATGTTGAACTAACGTTTGCAAATGTTAATACATTTTATTCATTTCCAAAAAAATTCTAATATAAAATTATGAATAAGAATAAAGCTCCCTAATTTACGTTGCATAAGTTAAAATAAAGTTTCATAATAATTATTATGATTAAGTAATATAATTGAATAATTAAAACCCGAAGAGAAAGAAAAATAATCAATAACTTTAAATAGAAATAAGAGAACCCTAGATTTGAATTCAAATCCTAAATTTTTTTCAAAATATTAAAAGTTCAATAAAAATATAAAATTGATGAAATTTAACAAATTTTGAGTCTTTAAAGATTTTAGATCAAATTACATTAATTTTTAAATACAAAAAAATGTTCTTTTAAATTTAAAATGGAAAATGACTATCCCTAATTTTAAATTGAATCCTAAAATGAGTACTTTCGTGGGGTGGATTAAGTCTCCAGCGAACTGGGTGAAAGTCAATTCTGATGGCGCGTTGAACCCGGGTTTCACAACGATTTCCTCGGGAGGTCTGATTCGCGATTGACACGAGGAGTGGTGAGGGGGTTTCCAATAGCACCTCGCTAGGGGATCGCCATTAGTTACGGAACTATGAGAGGTGCACTCGAGCCTTCAGCTGGCCTGAGACCTGGAATATTGACAAGTTGTGGTCGAAATCGACTCACTTGATGTTATTAACATTCTCTCTGCTCCACCCTTGGTACTAACAGAGGTTTCCTTTTTAATGACAGGAATCCAACAGCTTATGCAACAGGCGTGGACGGTACAACTCCAGCATGTTTATAAGGAAAGGAACCAATGCGTGGACAGTCTCACA
This sequence comes from Erythroxylum cassinoides, assembly GCA_027478405.1. NCBI lineage: Eukaryota > Viridiplantae > Streptophyta > Magnoliopsida > Malpighiales > Erythroxylaceae > Erythroxylum > Erythroxylum cassinoides. Next base: position 75,023,587 of record JANIPM010000006.1, read on the forward strand.
GACAGTTTTAGACCGGACCTAGATATTCTTCAGGAGCCCTCTTTTGAAGTTCAAGAGCTTCTCAGTCGAGATGCGCAAGGCACAGTATACCCCAAAACAATGATTTAATTTTGCAGTTCTCTTTTGTAAACAAAAAAAAAAAAAAATCCCAAAATTTTTTGGATCACGTTCTCTCTCAACTCCACCCACGTGATCACCATGTGCAATAAACCGAGGAGTCAATCACCTTCCTAATCACAATCTCACCATTAAGAAGGGCAGTTTCGATATTACAGCCAAATCAGCTTACAAAGACGAAGCACAAAACCGGCGGTTCACCGGAAATACCAAAACTCGAGTTTCGTGTTCCATAGCCAAGTCTATTCAATAATGGCTTCGAATCCATCGCTTGTACCTGAGATCGGACCTGACGGCCTCCCTAGAGAAGCTCCGGTCATTAGCTACACCGAGAAGGTACTCCCTGTTCCGAATTCACGTAATGCTAATGCCGTTCTTTTTTTAAAACTGTTTTGATGTTTGTGAATTTTGGTGGTTCTGTTTGGGTACAGATAATCGAGGCGGAGCAGCTTCAATTAAGAAAGTATCACCTTTTTTTTTTTTGCTCCCTTTTGTCGATCTCTCTCATTCTTTGATATTCTTTGTTTACTGAGAAATTGTCTTTAATTTTTGCTTGCAGATACATTGATGAGAATTACTCCAAGATTCGCGATGTCGAGAGAGAACTTGCCAATCTTTCCATGGAGATGAAACTCACCGCTGGACCTAAAAAAGCAGGTTGCTTTACTTTTTAATTTCCTGCGTTTTCTTTTGTTTTGTTCCTTGTTTCTGTGTTTAGTGACTTTTTGGAATTTACATTTTAAGCACTCGAACACTTGAGAAAAAAAATTGAGATGTCAACCGAACGAATTCGTGCTGCCAAGCTCAAGGAAGAACAAGCACATAAGGTTTGTCACTCTTGATTGGAAAATGGAAGGTGGACTTTATATTTTCCTTTAGTCTGAATTCTTTAAGCTGTGTCCTAATGGTCCAAGTCAAGATTTGATGTTGCTAACTAATGGAAGACAATATTTGGATTGCATTTAGGCTTGGGAAGCAGCCTCAATGGCTGTTAAGGATGAGGAAGCACTTAAAGAAAAGTTATGTGAAGACTTGAGCAAACTGGTACATTCTTCACTAAATGGATTTGCATCTTTTGCTGTTTGATATGAACTTTTATTGATGTTATTGTCTCAATAGGTCCAAGAAAGCAGTAATGCTCAATTTTCTAGACTTGAGGAACTAAAAAGACGATTGGAAGCTTTAAACCTTGGTCGGGCTTCTACCTCTTCTCCTGCTGTAAGCTTTCCTTCTAAACTATTGCTCCTTTTATTTTCATATATTCAGCTGTTTGTCTGGTCAACATTTCTATGGTTATGATTACCTGGAATTTTAATGTTTCACGGGTCATCTATAATTGATGACATTTCTTTTGCAGGTCATTTGTTTCTCTCCCTGTGATCTATACATATACTGCCCTCTGTAACAGTATTGTTGGTTTATTTAGATAACACAAAATTGCAGCTGCAACTAAGAATCCAAATCTACTTATGGGGTTGATTAACTTGATGTGAATAGTCCAACCAAACCTATATGTGAATAGTCCAACCAAATCTATATGCAAGCACATTACTTGTTCACTTTTTGACTAACCTCAAACCTGTCGAGTTCCAAGGTTCTTGAGGAACCTTTTTGTTATTAAGATTAGGTGCTATTTAATTTTTTTTTACTTGTTTGTTATACCCAATGGAAAAGGAAGGTGCTTTCGGTTACCTCTGTAATTTTTGGTAAAAATGCATAAACAGTCAACAATTTAGAGCACAAGATCTTCCAAAAAAGAAAAACAGAGAAGAAATTTTAGTATACATGAAGTATGTTGTTTGCTGTGACTCTGAACTGCCGACTTTTGAAGTTACCCCGGGTAGTGGCTTCCATTAGATCAAATCCCTTCAGTGTTCTATGTATTATGCGTGGAGGGAGAGTTGATAGTTTGCTATTGTATTATGTTTAGGAGGGAAAATCAATGGGCCACTTGCCAAACAACGCTCAAGATACTTCTTCAGCTGTTCTTACAACACAACCTGTTGATGGAATTGTTGAAAATGTATCTGATCAAGCAAAAGATGGAAACACCAAAGTTGCAAATGGGCAAGCTCAACCTAGTATTGAAGGAGAAGGAAGAGCAAAAAGAAAAGTTCAGTTCCAAGGGAGAGGAAGGGGTATTGGTGCCGTGCCTAAGGGTAGAGGATCTGCCTCTCCTGGTTGGACAGGAGCGGGGTTTGATGTGGATGCTAGAAGTTGACTTCGGCCAAATGATGCCATGGAACTCAGACTAGCAGTTTTCCATTTTCTGTTCATATCTTTGGTCTCTATTCATTCCTTTACATGATGATTTCTGTCTTTTGTATTCATTCAATTCGCGATAATTGTTCATACAGAAAATGTGGTGTTGCAATTTGTGACACTAATGAATCTTGTCACCTATAAACTTTATCTGTTGAGTTAGTAATTTTCAAGAATCTCATTAGGTATTTTGTGTTCAAGTTCCCTACATTTTCTATTCTAAGTGAACTGATAAACTTCCTCCATACTCATGGTGGAATTAGAAAGTTATTATCAAATATTATCAATAGCAAAGGTGGATAGCATGAGTTACTTTCGGAATGTTTGTTACGTTGTTCCTGTTAAGGTAAACCTCTGATACGGTATGTAACATCTCTTAGCTTTTGCCTCCATAATTCTTCTTTGGAATGGCTTCTTCTCCACAATTCTGCTTTCAATTACTTCCCAATGCCAGGAAAGTGGACCTGGTTCGTTTTTTATCACTGTAATGGTAATCATTGTCATATTCTTCCTGTCGTACCGTAATTATATGCTTGTTTGACACTGAATATACGTCTCTGTTTCTTCTATTATGAGAGATTCCCAAATTTCATGTTTTCTTGTATTCTGAGAGAATCATGCAGGTCAGAGAGAAAACAAAGAAACATCTTTAAGTTGCATATACTTGATTCCAGGTATACCCTTGGACGATCCAAAAGCCAGTTAGGAACTTTTAGGAGATTGGATAATACCAATCTTCTGTTTAGATGGACACCAACTTGCACATGTTTGTACGTTGTACAACACTTTGTCACCTCACTCTTTATTTTTCAGAATTTGGAGAACGACCCTTTTGAAGAACAAATTGCTGTTTCAAATTCAAAATTTTTACGTTATGATTTGGTATTTCTGCCTTGTGAAAAACATCCAGTGATTTGAAACGGGAGTGTAAATGCGAAAAGGTTACTCTTTGGTGCAAAGCTGCTTCACATTCTAAAATGAAGCAACCGTGAAAGGAGGTAGTAAATGCTCACCTTCTTCAGGACCTCTTCCTTTCTTGCAAAACTTTAAAAACAATTCATGCACTTCAGAGATGTCAATGGCGACCGGTCAAAAGTTTAAAGCATACATGAGCATCATTTCAATGGTGTTTGATTATCTGACTCGACATTGAAAAGGCTCACCTAACCAAACCAACTGGGACCTGAAGTCTGAGCAGCAGTAATGTAGTTCCTGAACTACTTGGGCTATCTTGTCTCCGAATGTCGAAACCCAGCGGCCCCAAACTTGTGGCCGTTCCTTTGGTTCACTTAATAGATAGAGATGCCGGTAATATATTCTCAGCTTCTCTTTGTTCAAGGACTCGGAGGTAGAGGGATGTGTCTATTACTTGTCTTGTGATGTGATTACGTAGACAAGTTACTGAGGCCATGGGAGGTTGCCACTTCTGTTACCTCTCAGATTCAGCGAACTTATCGTTCATTGTGTCTACAGGAGGGTCAGAAATCATCAGACTCCTACATCGTTGTCTCCTACCCATTAATCTCTTTCTTGTCACATAAAGAGCTTCTAATGCATTTGAACATGTACAGAGATGCAAGGACTCAATCCTTGGACTCTAAAGGTGGAACGTTCACTTTAGGTGCCCTCACACTCCGGCTCGACATTGTATAAGAGAGGAAAATTACAGTTTGATCCCAGCCAGCTTATTGGAAAGGCGATCCAGTGCTCGGTGCACACAAGGAATCACCACATTGAATGAGCTCCCACACTACCGCTGTCAAGACTTGAACCCAAAATTTTGGACTCATTTTTTTCCTAATGATTAACTGAACTATCCGTGCGGGCCAGTGAGATTGTTGGATAACTTGCAGGAGTTATTTACTAGCACATAATTGTTGCTGCTAGGCACAGACAAGGATTGCTTTCGTTCTTGTCATAACAGAATTCAAAACAAATCAGCGTAAGGAACAAGATTGCAACTCTTCCTCAACTTTAGGGACTTGATTATCGCATCTTCCTGTAACTAATGGAAAGACCAAAAGATTAAAACAAAAGAAGGAAATAATCACACCATTCAAAATAGGTTGAGATAAGAGGATTCTTAGTTTCAAATGAATTTTAGTTAAGTACTTCTTCTTTTGTAATTTGAAACATTCTTGACTTCTTTTATGACTTAATACTAAAAAAGGTCCTCCTGCTTATTTTTATTATCTCAATAATTCCTTGTGTTAACTTTTCATAAAAAATTTGGCTACAAAAGTATATTGAATCTTAATGTTTATGATAAAATACATAACAATCTTTAACGTTTCGAAGTATTGAAATTGAACTCTCATCGTTTTCAAAACAGGCCCTAAGTAAATAGAAAATTTAAAAAAGTTAGCTTTTTATTAGTTAAATGTCAAGTGATATTATTTTTTAATTTTTAAATAAAAGTGGGTTCTACTATTGCATAATAAATAAGACTTATAATTTGAAATATAGAATAGTAAATTTCACTGCTACATGACAATTCAGACTATTTTCTGAAATGTATAATAGTGAGAGACCTACTTCTAATTAATTTTTTAAAACTAATTATATGATAATAAAATTTAATTTTTATTTAAAAATATAAAAAAAACTTACATGACATTTACTCATTTTTTATATATTTAAGGTATATTCTTAACATTTTGAAAATATTAAACTCTAATTAAATGCTTCGAAACAATAGAATTCAAGTTGTGTTCTATTATAAAAGTTGAAGTTCAAAATAAAGTTTGAGTTAATTGAGATTATTTTACTAAATATGAAAACTTTTTTGATATTAAATTATAAAAATAACAAAAAATGAGTCCAAATAGAATTCACGGACATGTCATCTCTTTCACAAATGTGCATAAATAAATAACATGTCCCAAAAGGACACTACTAGAGAGCAGAGGAAAAACCAAAGGTGATATAAAAGAGTTGTTTAGTCCTATGAGCTTGAGATAATATTAGAAATATTGACATTTCAAAGTCTAAAATTTAGGCATTGTCTTATTAATTAACATTTAGCACCATCATCACTTCGAGAAATTCTTCAAAATGATTCGAATTAAGATGCCATTTTTTCAGGAGAGGATGAGAATCAGCACTAACCATGGTTAGCTCGAACCAAGAGTTTCAGAGTGGATTCGTGAGAAAGAACGTCATTACACAGAAGTGGTTGGTCATCTTGCGGATCCCCAACAAACCACCTCGTATTTAAAAACTCAGACCAGAAGCTGAAACCATGCTTCACAACAAGTTCCAATGTCTGAGATCAGAGTTAGTCTGTTGGAAAAAAAACTTGGTAGTGAGCGAAGATCAATCAGAGAGAGATATAGAGAGTGATCGAAATGAGAATCAAAAAGATGAAATCTTTGGAATGTAACAACTCCAGTAAGCAAAACCCTTTTGTTGGATCTGCTTTTTAGTGCTTCTTCTCCAAGCTTTTCAGTGTTTCTTCTCTCCTCTTTGTCAGTGTCACTCTGGTTGATTACTGAAGTTCTTTTCCTGTACCCAAGTCAGCTTTCTTCATAGAAACCAAAACTTTGGTTAGAAATGAGAAGAGACAGGTACTTGGGTGGTGGCAAATCTTCCAAGAGGGGAGGAGGGAGAGTTGGTGACGGTGATGCTGTTGAGGACGGCGGTGGTAGGGCGGCTTCTGGTTGCATGTGTTCCGTTTTTCAGTTGTTTGACTTTCATCAGTTCCACTTCGCTAATTTACACCAACAAACTTCTTTAAAACCCAACTCTTCGATTCCTAGGGACGATGATGTGTCCGAAGGTAGTTTCTTTTCAAATTTTCTTTTACTATCTACTGATTTTTTTCTCGGAAAATTTTGACTCGACAAGTTCAGGTATTGAAGTACCACTGAAGAAGCCTAATTCGTTACCATCAAGTGTAATCAAAGAAGATGATGATTTAGCTATCTCTGTAAGAACTACACCATTTCAGTTGGTAGTTTATATAATCTTTTAAGCTTTTCGTTACTCATAATGTTTGTTCTGATGTTTTCTCTAGATGGGTATTCAAGTTAGAACAAATGGAGGCACGACATGGAAAGCTACAAACGATTGTTGTTCCTCAGACATTAGCTCTTCACAAGGTGCTAAATCTCCGAATTTGGTTGCTAGACTCATGGGCCTAGATGTTCTTCCTGATGGCTACTCTCCTAGGTCTTCTTCTTCTTCTTCTTCAAACCTGGGGACATCAGGCAATATGTTCGATTTGCACCACCATGTCCAAGCTCGACGACTTCATCCGCACAAATCAGTTAGCCCCAGAAGTAGTAGTTACGTTGGTGATCATTTCACAGGTTGTCGTTCTTTGCCGGAGACACCTAGAATATCATCTGCGAGAAGATCAGACGTTGATTACCACCATCAACACCACCGTTTGTCTCTTCAAATCTACAAAGAGAACACGAGCAAAAGTGAAGAGGTGGTGATGTCTCGTGTCAGTTCTTTACAGAGAAAAGAAAACAGAACTCCGAGCCACCATGCCCGGCAGATTGTGAAGCAGGTAAAAGAAAGTGTCGGCAGGAAAGTTGGGCTAGACATCACAAACACAGTTTCAAACAGAGAGCAAGGAATCAGAGATGAGCTTGTTAGCCAACCCAAGTCCAGGAAAATTTCCAAGGTTTTGATCAAGAAAGTTGATGAACCAAGCTCAGGCAAGCACTGCACATCATCTTCTTCCTCACCAAAGTTCAAAATCCTTGAACCCAAAAACGAAAAACTACTCAAGAAGCATCCTCAAACATCAAACAGTTTGCGAAAGAAGCAAGCAGAACCGTTTGTTCGGGCAACAACAGACAAAGTTTCGGACAAGAAATTTAAGAAAACTCCATTGTCTAAAAACGTGACTGTCTCCAACTTGCTTCCAGTAAAGAAAGACCCTAGTCCTCCAGCTACGAGAATTTCTCAAAAACAGGTCAGATTCATTCTCATTACGTTAAAAAACTAATATTGGTTCTATTTTTTAATCTTTTGAGAATTGAAGAATCAGAAGAATGAAAGTTTTAAAGTTTCTGAAACGTATGCGTTATGTTGGTCACAGTTATCTAGTTGTTCGAGCCATTCGTACAAGCAGCAACAAATCCTCGAACCCCGAGACATGAATAACAATGGTAACACTCATCTCGGTTTTGGCAACACCACGGCCACCGGAGATAATGTTGCAGCTGAATATCATGACTACATCACAAGAATACTCAGATGTACAGGCATAGGGAAAGATACTTCTTTGTCCTTTGTTAAGTGGTTCTCTCCTTCAAATCCATTAAACCCTTCTACTTTTTACCACCTCGAACTTGAAACTTCCACAACCACCACCAGCACCACAACCACCACCACCAACCGTCTGGGAAACTATAGTCATCAACTCGGTCAACGTTGGAACAGAAAGCTACTGTTTCATTTAGTTGACGAAATGTTGGTGGAAATTCTAAGACCTTACATTAATCTTAAGCCATGGACAAGCTCAGCCAGACGTGTTCTCGTTCGTTTGACAAAAGGGTCAAATCTAGTTGATGAATTGTGTTCGAAAGTTGGAAGCTTTCGTGGGAAAAATTGTCAGGTTCTTGAAGATATTGATGCAATAATAGACAAAGATCTGCGACAACTGAAGATCCAAAGTGAAGTTGGGTTTGACCAAGAAGTAGAAGGGATAGTTTCCAAGTTAGAGAAGGGTTTGCTGGACATGTTAATTCATGAGTCGGCAGTGATTTTGTACGGCTGCGATTGACAGACTTGTCGTTTAGTTATCAAGTGCGTCCGGTTCTAGTGTTATACAGTGTACTCTACAGACAGTATGTTGTGTTATTATGTATGAAAAGTGAGTTTGAAGGAAAAAACCATGTTTTTTTGCACTATTTAATTTTCAAGAAATTTAAAATTCTATATCTACTAATAATAATTAAAGGGTCTGCATATTAAAAACTCATAATTTAATTTTTAAATTTTTATGTGAAGACATACATAATTTATTCTTCTTTTTAAATAGATATTAACAAAAAATATAATATTATCAATTACAAAGTTACACTCCATACAAATTTTAAACTCGATCAGTACTAATTAAATTTAATAAAATTAATAATTTATTATAATTATTTTAAATTACTTGTTTAAGACGAATTTAATTAGTTTAAATTAAGTTTAAGAGTTGAGTTTAATTATTATGTTAATGACGTTTAATTGTTTCAGCTGTATGTTGTATGATAGCTTTTTAATAAAAATATGAAAGAAGGAAATTAAAAAATAAAAATAAATATCTTTGATAATTTTAAAATTTAGTTAAACCAAATAAGGGTTGTTGAAGCTAATATTGTTAAATTATATTTGAAGGACTAAGTTAAACGTTATTTATTCTTATATTTATATAATAAATATTACTACTGACCGGACCGCACTTACCGGTGGTCCAACTTCCTCACTTAAGGCTCTCCCTTAACAAGGAGGTCTTGAGTTCGAGTCACCACAAGGAGGAGAAATAG
>JANIPM010000006.1:75102570-75113820 GCA_027478405.1 Erythroxylum cassinoides
TTGAATCTGAAGACGAGTACCAACCTGACATTGAGGAGCATCATGGATGCTAACAAGCTAACTGGACCCAACTTTTCAGATTGATTACGAAACTTAAGAATAATTCTTAGGCAAGAAAAGAAGTTATACGTTCTTGATATTCTTGCTCCATCATAACCTTGTTCAGATGCAACTAATGAAGATTGGGGAGAAATATCAACATTATGTTGATAACGTTGAACAAGCTACATGTGTGATGTTAGCTTGTATGTCTCCTGAACTTCAGATGTAGCATGAGAACATGGATGCACCTACTATGATACTACATCTTGAGGAGTTATTTGGTGCACAAAGTACAGTAGAGAGATATCAAATCTCCAAGGCAGTGTTTCAATGCAAGATGACAGAAAGATCTTCATTCAACTTTCATATGTTGAAGATGATTAGGTATATTAAAAAATTGGCCCAATTAGGCTTTGTCATAGACCACAAGTTAAGCGTTGATCTAGTGTTGTAGTCTCTGAGTTCGAGCTTTTCGCAGTTCGTCACGAACTTCAACATGAACCAGAAGGACATGACATTGCTTGAACTGTTGAACATGCTTAAGACTGCAGAAGGGTGACTTCAGAAGGAACCCCGTTCTGTACTTGTTGTCGGTTCTTCTAAAAGCAAGAAAAAGAGCTTTAAGAAGAATAATAACAAAAAACGGAAGCCTTCTACTAATGTAGTAAAGGCCAAAGGAGGTGTCACGAAGAAGAGCAATAACAAAGGCACATGTTTTCATTACGGAGTCAACGGACATTTGGAAGAGGAACTACCAATCTTATCTTGCTAGCCTGAAAGATAAAAAGCTTAAGGAAATTGTCTCTTCAGGTATGTTTATGATTGAGATCAATCTTTCTACTTATGTTCCACATTCTTGGGTATTAGATACTAGTTGTGATTCTCACATATATACTAACATGTAGATGTTAAAGAAAGGCAAAGTGGACCTGCGAGTTTGCAATGGAGCAAGAGTTACTGCATTAGCTGTAGAAACTTGTAGTTGAACTTTGCCTTCTGGCTATATTAGAACTTGATAATTGTTATTATTATAACATCCCATTATCTCATGTTAGAGTCTAGAACCCCAGAATAGTGTATATGAGAGTATACAGAAATATTAGAAATGCATTTCATGCTTATGCATAATTGAATATATGCATACAAGTGAATAATTATTTGTGACACGTTAAAATAATTGTACATATATTCATTAACATTTTTTGAGTATAATTGATTTATAAATGTGATTAAAATGCACATCGTGGATTATTTGTGTTAAAATTTATTTGGTGATAATTATTATTATTTCAGATTTTTTGGTGAATTTTAGGAAATTTTCTAAACTTTAGGATATTTTGGACTAGGAAAAAGATTGAAAGAAGAGACAAATAGACCAATAGCATTGTGAAATGTGGTAGCACAAATAAGTGACAAATGTATTGCGTGCAAGATGACATGTAGCAAATGATTTTGAGAAGGAAAATGTATATAGCTTTCTTTCTTTCTCTCATTGTTTTCTTTACTGAAAGAACACTGTTTACCAAAACTATTTTTCCTTGCTCATCCACTGAAACATCAGCTGTGCAATTTCTGTGTCATTGATTCACTCTTACTGTTGGAATTTTTATTGTATCATGTAAGTTATGTTTCATTGTTTTCGTGAATGTTTTTTTTATGATGTTGTAATGTTTGCAAATGGATATATGCAAGAGAGGGATAGGATTTCGGTGATAAAAATAGAGAATGTATAGAAGATAAACATGCAGAAAAAGAATGAAAAAGTGTAGAAAAGCTGAACTGAAATGGAGTTGCGTTAATAGTGATCTGTTTTTTTATGGTTGTTAGTAATCAGAGATTTTAATTTGTTTGTCTTTAGTTTTAGAGTTTAATAGAAACAAGAGCAGAAAAATGTGATTTAGAACCGTATAGTCAAAGGTTCTGTTTTGGATTTTGGATTGTTATTGATTATGAAAAGAATTGCAGTAAAGAGAGAAAGAAGAAGGTGATGGTATGCGTGTATGATTTTGGTTTTTGAAGTATAAATATGAATTAGAGGATTTTTACTGAACAACTTTAAGTCTTTTGGCTATAACTTTTTCATACGATTTCCAAATAGCTTGAAAATTAAACTAATACACTCCTAAGACATTGTTTTTCCTCTCTGTAAAAATTTAGAGCCATTTGAATTGAATTGAAAAATATTGATTGGATGAAAGTGAGGAAGTCTGCTGGATTATTATGAACTGGAATATTTTCATTGAACATGCTTTGGTATTTTAATTATATCTTGATTTGTAGATTTCCAAATGAGTTGATTGTTGATTCAAATTAAACTTGAGACATATTTCTACAACTTTATTGAAGAATTCAAATTTTGATTCTATCTCTAAGAATTTCAAAATTTGGCATGAAATTGAATATTGGCTTAGGCTGTAGCACTACCAGGGACAGAAATTATGTCATGTTGTTATTGAATAAACTGTATTGATGTAGGCTGAATTAGATAAATATGTCTTCACAAAATTTTAGCTTATTCTCTTAGCTTTCAATTGGTATAAAGTTTGTAATTTTTAGATATTGGAATTGAGAAATATGGGTTGTAAAACTTGAATGCATGATCATGCCCTAGCCAAATTTCAAATGTACTCAGTCTATAGTATTTTGACCATAAATAATGAACCAAATTGTATGATCTTGGTGTTTGGGAACAATTGTTTAGAAGAAAGTATTACAGAAATACACCATCTTCCTTGTCATCTTGATTATGCAAAGTTGACCCGAAAGTGGGTTTTGAGAAAAAACTGGAATGATTAATGAGTGTATGAATTTTGACACGTTTGGACTACAATTAGTCTTTGCATCAGTTTATTACAGAAGTCTACCTTAGCATATGTCACTGAACATGCATACTATATGATACATTTATAAATGTGATTATTCAGTTAAATGAGCCATATAGTAATATGAAAATGTAGTTGTTTATTACTGAATTGAGTTTGATATTGATGAATGTGTACTGAATTCTGGACATGAAATGTCTGAGGAGTTTTGATGCATGATTAAAACATTGGAAGTGCTACTTGTATGTGAATGAGATTGACTATTTGGTTCTCAATGTGAATGTTGAATGCTGGATTAAAATCCGATGACAAATGTGGATGAGAAGTGGTGTGAATGTGATTGAATGAATATGATGATTGAATTTGTGAATGCATTTCATTTCCAATGCATGAAATATAAAGGCAGTTGTAACTGATGTCATCAGTTTTAAAAAAAGAGCTTAAAGCTCAGACACCTGTGGAAAGAGCCTAAGGTCATCGTGTACAATGAGCCCTGTATCTCTAACGGATAAGAGACGGTATGAAAGATCTCGGTATTCACAATAGATATGGGACAGTAAAAAAGGCACACGGTCACAACAACGTAACAAATGAATGCATCTCATAAACATTGCTTTCACATATGAAATGAATAGATTGTATGATTGCACTGTTGTGAAAATTTTCTTAAATGAATCTGTGATAAATTATTGATGATTGTGTTTTGCAAAATTTTAATGAAATGATGAATTGTTTGAACTATGTGATTGAAATATGACCATTATGTACAAAGTGTTTTATGATATTACTTGATGATAGTTAGGTTGATGTGAATTATGTGGTAACATGATTATCAATTGTTTTGTAGTTTGACAAGAGTGAACTATCGAGGATGGTTACTCTATTGAGTTTGCAAAACTCACTAAAATTGTAACGTTGACAATTTCAGGTTTGAGAAAGTGACGACTTAACTTCTTAGACTGCATTAAAAGCGTTTTGTATAACTTTTGTAGTAAAGGCAAGGCTTAAAGGTCGGTCGGTTGGGACTGAAGAACTAGTCTTTGTTTTTAACTTTTGTTGATTCCTCAAGTATGTAGTATACTTTGTAGACTGAGTTGTAAATGCTCATAGGATGATAATGTATAAATGTGGATGATGGATAATGCTACATTATAAATGATGGTTTATAAAATGAAATGAGGAAACTTTTGGATTTTAGATCTTGTGCTATTATAATTTTGTTTATGATGCCATGCGATAAAGTAAAGGTAAAATAGTTAACACGCCAATTCTGTCAGGCATGTGCTCGTGTGACTGTATGGCGCACGTGCATGCGTCGGGCAAGAGTGGGGTATTACAACTATACACATACGAGTAATAAATATGCATACAAATTGTTTATGTACGTGTAAGTTTTCTTTAAATTGCATTATGCTTAATCTTAAATTTCAATGTTTAATCACTCAATTCATATAAGGAAAAATAGTGCAATTTGGGCTAAGCCCACGGTGGGTCTAAAAATAGGCAAACAATCAATCCAAATGCAAATCACATGAAGGACTCCACTTGTTCCTTAATATGCATATAGAAAATGTTTGAATTAGGTTTTGAGGTCTTCTAGAAATTTATAACCCTATGTCTATAGTTTCCATAGCACTAACAATTAGAGCATTTGGACTTCACAATCATGAGATATAGGGCAAATGTCACAAGTTGCACCAAAACAGAAGCAACATCAAGTCGCCATTTTTTATCTCAATTTCTAATGTCATAAAGCTAGAATTAGGTCAGATTCTCTCTATAGATTTCTATTTCTATGTCTTAGTTTTTATATGCGATTGAAATCACCTAATTTAGAAGTCTATAGGTTGAGTTATGACCCAAACAATATGACTGTTTCAACAAACCCTAGACAAAATTCTACTACACGATACTGTTTTGTCATATTCAACCAATTCTATGCAAGATAACATCAAAGCATCATCCCAGCAACCATTCCATATCCAAATGAATCCTTATATCCATTTAAACATACACACAAAGAGAAATTAGACTAAATGTAGTCTCAAACCTTAAAATTAGCAAAGCAGTTCTTCTAATGCCTTCCCTTTCCTTCTTCTTTGGATTTTCTTGACTCACCAAATGAAAAATGATGGGATGAAGAAGGTGAAATAGAGAGCATAAAAATTTGAAGTTAAAACCCCAAGTGTTGTCCATGTCCCATCTCCGTATGCCTTTTAATGAATTTTCTAGTCTTAGACATATGTTTCAATCCCATTGAACCATATGTTACAATCGTATTAGACCATGTGTTACAATCCTATTGAGCCACGCGTTAAAATTCTATGAGACCATGTGTTACAATTTTATTGGACACACATAAGCTTTAATCTTATTGATCACACAGGCTTTACTCCGATTGGTCCATATGTTAACTTTAGAAAAAATCACATATTGGTCCTTCTTCTTCCTTTAATTCCCACATTGGTTTATAATCTTATCAATTAATTTTATTTCCCTATGTCTTAAGTTTCTAATGGAATAAATTTCATGCAATTTGGTTAATCATATCGGGAGTTATATCCAAAAAACTATAGGCTATTTGAAAACAAGGATAACAGCCCCAATTCAACTTCAACCCAAAATTAAAAAATTTTAAAGGCAAAATCCAATTTCAATTTCTTCATCAAAATTTAAAGCTATATCTCTAGTTTAATTTCCAATTAGAATTATCCAATTTAGAGGTCTATAAGTTAAGATATAGCTAAATTATAGAAGTATGTTCAGTGGAGCCTATCCATCCAGCGAGGTACATATCTCAAATCAACTAACTTCAATCTTATCATGCAAAAGCAACGCAAAAACATATCCAATTTAACCAACAACATTCCATAAGCAAATGAGATACTTCTTATACCAATTCTCCTCACATCACGTTTGTAAATCCAAGCAAACATACCAAAAATACTCATCTATATTTCACGTCTAAGTATATATGTCCATGTTGAAACGAATAAATTACCCATTTATTCATGTCTTTTACATTAAGTACTATTATGTCTCTTACTATACTTAGATGCACTTAATTCGTTATGTTCACTTCTTAATACATCCTAGACATGCTATAATACTTTTAGGGTACATGTTTAAGCCTTACATAGATTCTTCTTACCCTCTTGTCCTCATATAAAATGCAATCAGAAGAATGAAAAAGCAGCTAAAAATGATTAGATATTCCACCTTAACAAATTGGAGGTTGAGACTACAAATTTGTACTACTGTATGACTTTCAGGATTTGAGCTAGATGGCATTTTAATCTCGAGTTAGTCCATTTTAGGTCGAAGTCAACAAATTAAGTATAGGTTGGTCAGTCCAAAATTCAATTCAAATGACCTAAACACTTTCATTAAAATAACATCGTTTTACTCGATTAGACTGAGTTTAGGCAACGTTCTAAGAAATTCAAACAAAACTGACAATTTTTAATTAATAAAGAGTTAACAAGAATTTAAAATATCATTTGAAAGACAACAAAACCAAAGGTATATTATTTATATATAGTTACGGGATAATATGGTATGAGTTTTGATATAACATAATTTTGGTGGTCTGAACTACTTGGATTTGGATGTGGTTCTAAGTGTGAATGTAGGACTAATATGATGAGCCAAAGTTATAAGTTGAGCTTAGGTTGTAAATTCAAATGTTGAAATATTTTTCGATATATTAGGATTCAATAATCAAATTAATAAAGTTAGATAGAAGTAGTGTCCTCATTATTTAAAATAGTTATATAATAATTTGAAAATGCAAGATGATGACAACTTTATTTCAATTGTTGAAAAATTCTCCAAATATTTAGACTTTCATGTTCTAAACATAGGTCAAATAAATTAAATTAATGTAAATAAAGCTTTAACCAATTTTTTAAAATTCAAACTAGTTCGGTTGATTTAATAATGAAAATCTTGAATCGGTTCAATTTTCAATTTTTCGGTTTGATTTAGTTTAATAATTTTTGTTGTTAAAATTGATCAATTTATTAATTAATCGATCAGTTTTTATAAACTAATAAGTTTTTATAAATCAAAATAAACCAATTAAACTTTATTTAACAGTCTTTTTAATTAAACTTTAATTTTTAATGAGTAAAGACAATCTTTTTCAATAATTTTCAAATTTTTCAATTTTATTCAATCTTTAACAGATTTTATGACAGTTTAATACTAGTTGAACCTTTTAAATCTTAAAATCCCATGTCTTATTAGTTTAACTTTTGATATGATTCTTAAAACATTGATTTTACCTTAATCATTGATAGCTACATATAAAACATTAGATGTTCCATAACTTTGATTGAAACATTCACAAATAAATTTCAATTTTACTTTTGCAAAATACACTTAAATAGAATTACAATTCATACGTATTGTTGATTGCATTATAAAGACACAAAAAAATATTGTTTATGAATGATTGGTTTGTCAAATGAAACATTCAAATTACATAATTTGGATGTTATTGTTTTTAATCCAGTTGCATAATTTGGATGTTATTGTTTATTTATCTTTTATTTAGGTTGCTTCATGTATTATTCTTTTTGTTTAAAAATATAACTATTACTTAATTGCATATAGAATATGACATTTCACATGTTGCATTTTTTATTATTATTTAGGTAGAAGGGATACTTTTACAATTTTGTTTAAATGCTTTATCATTAACTATTTTAATTATTGTCTGTTTTGATAATTTTAAGTCATTTAAAATACTTCAATTTTAAAAATTCATTAAAGAAGTTGCTCTTCTTTTTGAATTTTTATGACTATTTCTCTTTTTCAATAAAATCAAGTTATCATCTATTCAATAAGACTACACCATTGTCAATTACACATTGTTTAAAGTTTGAATATTCTTATTAAAGTGTGTATCCTTCTTAATAACACATTTTAAATGAAGTATGAAATACTTTTATCAAAATAATTCATACAAAATTTACAACTAATTCGATTTCAAAATGATACAAATTTTATAATCAATTCATAAAATTGATAATATCTCTATATAATAATTAAAAAATGGACTTCTAGTTTTGATAACAACACATTTTTTATTAGATAATTTTATCCTAGCATCAATTTATCTTAGTTTAGATAATATCAAAAAATCAATACAATACTCTACTTCTAATTTCTCAATTTTATTTTCTTTCACGGTATTAGAGCTTAGTTCCAATATCAATTTATCTTAATTTAGATAACATCAGAAAATCAATATAATACTCTACTTCCAAATTCAAATTAACTTTATTTTCTTTCATGATATTAGAGCTTACCTAAGCTATGTATCAACTATTTTTTTTCTTATTTTTCACCTCTGCTACACCTAACAACCATAGACGCAACCCTACTACACTACTATATAAAAAAAAACTCACAAATGAAGATTATCAACTCTTCTCTACCAATTACCAACATCACCAATTTTTTTACAACTATCGACAACAACAACTACTTCACAAATGGAGATTATCAACACTTCACTGCCAATTACCAACATCACTAACTTTATTATTGCAACTCTCGACAACAACAACTACCTTATCAGATGAAATCAAGTCAAAGCGATACTACTTACCTGTGTACAAATTAGATATATTGACGAATCTATCACTCCATCGTCCAAGCATCATGAATCAACCGATGACACTTCTATTCCCCTTTTGAAGTTACGTCACAAGTTCAATGTTTTTTTGAACATTAGCTTGTGAGGCTTAGAACAACACATCTTCTAAATCTTTTCAGTTGTAATTACATTAGAAACCTCTTCCTGATATCAATTTATGTTAGTTTATATAACACCAGAAAATTAATATAATACTCTAATTCCAATTTGTCAGTTTTACTTTCTTTCAAGTTTGGATATATAACAAATCCATTACACCCTCATTTTCCTTGGCACCATTAATCAAATGCTTTACCTTATTTCCTACATATCTAATGAAAAAGAATTAAAAAAATAAAACCGAAAGGAGTTTGTAAACATACCCGTCTTGTCCCAACAATACACGATCGAAGCTGATATTTGAGGCTTGAGCAGATTATTTTAAGCTAAAGCAGTATCAGGGCAACTCTCCTTTGGCAAGCTAAATCATATCGGAAAAAGACGCATCGCCGGTGTCCCGTGATTGATGCGTGACCGATGATTAGTAACCATCCGTAGTCTGCAACACTACAAACAAACAAAAAATAATTTCAAGTATCGGTTCGATGAACGTTGCCTGCCAAAAAAGAGGTGCCCCGAGACTGATTTGCTTAATTATCCATGAAGGAACATAGTTGCTCTTACTAGCTGCTTCTGGTTTTTTGGTTATTGCATGCATTGTACAGGTTTATAAACACATGAACATGGAGTTGAAAGCAGAATAAACCCTAGAAGGAAACGGCATATGCCAAGAATAATGCGTTCGGTGTCCTTTTTTTTACACTGGAAAAGGACTTAAAGGCATTATCTTTCCACATCCAAGTCTTTGAAAAGTTTCTCTATATATATACCACTCTCAGCATATAGATTCTCTTGGGAGGCCATATGATAGCTACACTAAAGTAGGAGATGCTCTATGATGGATATGAAGATGACATGATAATCACAGCCTTAGAAGAACATATGCTCATACCATGTCTTTTATAATCTTTACTTTGCTTTTACATATCTTTGCTTGGCTTTTCTTGACTCGAAGGAGTATTTGGTATGAGCTATTACCCTATCTCTGTTTCTCTCTTTCACAGTCGGAGTTAGTAATAGATTTGATTTGAACCATTTTTTTTAATCAAAAATTTGATTGAGTTCGAGCTATTCGATATAGACCTGATGCCTTGTAATTAAGAATTGAAAAGCTCATCTAGTGCATATTTTCAACTTGTTAATTAAGAAGTTTAGAGACATTGATTAAAATGAATTGAAGAATAAAATAATTAGATTTGATCACAAATTTAGCAAAATTAAGTATAAACAACATTTCAACAAAAGCCAGCTCATACTCAAGGTCTAAGAAAGTTCAGAAGTAGTTAACCTTATCCTTTACTAATTAAGAGACTATTTCTTATTAACTCACATTAAAAAAAAGATACATAAAGTAGTAAAAATAAAAAATAAAAATAAAAATAAAAATAGACACAAAGATAAAGATAATAATAAGAATAAAAGAAATAGATAAATAAAATAATTATGTACAAATAAAAATATAAAAATAAGTAATAAAATAAATAGTACAAAAATTAAGTCAAAAAATAATGATAAATAAATATACATAAATTTTCTAATTTCCTTAAGATAACAAGTCTATGTAAATACACTAGTCATTATAGTTTGTCATTTTAGGTCAAAATTATCAATCTTAACCTTATTTCACTAATTTGTGTGGAATAATGAAAGGGACATCTAATCTCTTAGAAGGATGTTTTATTTTGTATGATGAATTTTCTCAACAAAAATATTTCTTTGATTCTTCTAACCAAATATTAGGAAAAGAATTGGTAAGCAGTATGGGTTTTGATCTGCCTTATAAATATGACCAAAACTGTATAGGCCCATCTTTACATAGTTTGTTGTCCAAAGTATGTTAAATGAAGCTGCAAACGATGCAAGTGAAACCATCCTTATAGGTGACTTCAATCTTTATTTGTTATCTATTAACAAAAACTTACGTTTATTATTTTTAAATATATATTCAATAAAACTTTAAATATAAAAATTTGTAAATTATATATTAACAAATTTAATAGAAATAATATTAATAGGTTCATATGTTCTCACTACTTGTAAAGTTGACAATTTGAATTTGATCATATTTAATTAAATTTAAAGTCATTAAATTAAAATTAAATTGGTTGAATTTTAAAATAAATTGAGTTGACCTTTAAGTAAAATAATATTGTTTTAATCAAAGATTCATAATTCTTATTATACAAAATTTGGTAAAAAATTTAAGTTAGATTTATGCTCATAGTCGATTTGAAGTTTGATTAGACTTAACGCAAACGGCCTAAGCCCAAGTTTTATTATAAAATTAGTGTTTGAGTAAGGGATAACTATGTTAGAGTTTCCCATATTGTTAAGAGATGAAAATGTTAAAGGGTTTATAAGTGGTAAGGGTCAATCATCCAAACAACTAGTTCTAGTTATTTGGACAATGGTTGACCCAAGCCCAATTCTTGTTAGTGGACTCTACACTCTGCCCATATTAAAAATTTATCATGGTATCAGAGCAGGTTTGGTCCGGATTATTAATTTCCCGGTTGTCCGTCTGGATGTCCAGTCCCAGCGGCCCGGTCCGGTTACCACTGCGTATATTTCAAGTGACAACTGGATGTCCAGCCCCAGTTGCACTTGAGGGGGAGTGTTAGA
>JANIPM010000006.1:75128751-75139934 GCA_027478405.1 Erythroxylum cassinoides
ATGGAGATTTTGAGTTTCAAACTTGTCAGACTAGAAAAACAAAAAGAAGAAAGAGCAAATATAGAGAGTATAATTATTAATTATTCAAAAAAATAGAATAAAAGTTTACCTGATTACAACAACTACTTTAAAGTCATCTTCTAACGATCTTTTGATATATCTCTACAAGTTAAATTTACTTCCAGGTGTTAAATTGTTGGTTTCAAGCGTGGCTATAAGAATGCAATCATCATCAGTAGAAGAAAATGGAAGGAAAATAGTCAGCGTTAAAGAGCTATTATAATTAGTTACAAATTTGTTATGAGTTGTTAAAAAGTTGTTTAGATTCCAATGTAACAAACTGGATTCAAAAAACTTTCTAGCTCACTCAGATGCTACATATACAAATACATTGTATTGCCTCTTACGAATGAAATAAGATACAATTAAACAGATTCTTCATCTCTTTTCTTCTTGCTATCAGAGCTAATGCTCGATCCAAATAGCAATCATTTTCTTCTATGTGTTTTCATCTAAAAGCTTAGATAAGCTATGGTTAGAAGCAGCTATGTTCAAGCTTTACAAACATAAGAAGAAGAAGAAGAGGAAAGGACCAGAAATGTGGATCAAAGATCATATCCATACATTGAGGACATCACACGAAGAACACCACTGTACAGTCGCGAATCAACAAATAGCGATAATCCAAGTTTGATCCTTGTAAGTTAAGTGTTAAACGGGAAGAATTTCATCTCATGGAAATTCTCTATGCTATTAGCATTGAGTGCAAAAAGGAACACAGATTCCGATTTAAAGGATGATGCACCAGATGTTGACTCAAATGAGTTTGCACAGTGGAAAGAATATGATGATTTGGTTTTTTTTCTTGGATCATAAATTCTTTATCAAGAGAATTGGTAGATGTTTTTTTTGTTTGCTCCTTCTTCTAGGCAATTATGGAAAGAAATTGAACAAAGGTATGGAGAAAGTAATAGCCCTCTTATTTTTCATCTTTGAAGAGAGATTTATGAATTAAGGTAAGGAAATCTTTCCATAGTGGATTTTTTTCAACAAAATTAAAAGAATGTGGGATGAATATGTTGTGTCGAAATCTTCAACAACATGTAGATATGGAGGCTCACGAATTATAGCACAGGAGATCTGTCAAGAAGAGCAATTTATGCAATTTCTTTCAAGCTTAAATACAAAATTTGATCATGTTAGGGATCAAATTTTACTCATGGATCCTCTTCCATTAGTATATAAGGCTTACTCGATGCTTTTGAAGATTGAAAAATAGAGAGAGGCAACTGTGGAAATACAAAATGACTTTGCCAATGCTACTGCCTCAACTACCAAATTTCAGAACAATCGTTTTGACCATAATAATAACAAGAAAAACACTAACGCAAGCAAAAATAAAGAAGACAAATATTGTACGTTTTGCAAGAAAGGGGACATGAAAGATCTTGTTGAATGGCTACCCTAAATGATATAAAGGCAAGAAGTTCACAAGACTCGGAAAATCCGCAATTCAAGCAAATCTGACTCACAAGGTACAGACACCATTGGAAGAATCAGATTCAGAATCATATATGGGGCAAAACTGCAATCAAGATATACAGTTCATGGTGCAGAAAGAGGTTGGAAAATTATAAAAGGAAAAATGAACATTGTGGATCAGGTGGTGCTGATGTCACCACATTTGCAGGAGCCTGTGCAGTTAAGTCTCATTCTATATTTGATTCTATAAGTTTTGAACCATGGATTATAGATTCATGGCCAACAACATATATGAGCAATTCATTGTCTCATATGCAAAATATTGAAAAACTGCATTTTCCTAAGCATGTATATTTGCCAAATGGTTCAATCAAAATAGTGACTCACATAGGAGATGTAATTTTCAGTTCAGGGTTCAAGATATCACAAGTGCTTTATCTGTTGCAGTTTAAGCATAAATTGCTATCAGTTAGCAAATTACTCAAGGATCAGTGCTTGAGTATCTATTTCTTGCCTAAGAATTCCATTTTATAGGACCAGAATTATGAAGAGGTGGTGGCTATTGGGATTTTGATCAATGGTTTATATTGCATTACTCAGTCCTCATTTGATCCTTCAATATTGTAGCAATTTGATAGTAATTTTCATTCTGTTTTTACTATAAGCAATAGCCTAGAAGGTAGTATTGAGCTCTGGCATAGACGATTAAGACATATGTCCAAGGAAAAGTTAAGACATGTTTGTAATTTTCCTCATTCGAATAAGATGGTTGAATGTGATGTTTGTCACAAGGCAAAGCAAGTTAGAAAACATTTTTGTAACAGTAGCATTCAATCAATAAAACCTTTTGAATTGTTGCACATTGACTGTTGGGGGCCATATAAACGGAAATCCTTAACTGGTGATAGTTACATGTTAACCATTATAGATGATTTCACTAAAGTCATTTTTGTCAATTATGTTTAAAAGCAAGGATCAAATTGTTCATTTAATTGAAGGCTTCCTCAAACTGATCTGCACACAATTTAATGTACATATCAAGAAGATTCAAACTGATAATGGGATAGAGTTCATCGGGAGTAATACACAACTTATTGTACACAAATATGGTGTGATTCATCAAAAAAAACATGCACCTGTACCTCACAACAAAATGCGGTTGTTGAAAGAAGACACAGGTCCTTAGTTTCTACTGTCAGGGCTTTATTGAAATAAGCTAATCTGTCAATAAAATTTTTGGGTGAAGCTTTGCTCCATGCCACTTGCTTGCTTAATGTTTCACCAACAAAAGTGTTAAATTGGAAGAGTCCTCTTTATTAGGTTCTGTATTAAAAAATCAGTTCAAGGTTTTTGGATGTTTGGGGTATGTGATAAGTTTGATAGGAGGGCTTTTGTAAGAACAAAACCATACAAATTGAAGAGTTTAGACATAAACATCTTCTTACAATATAAAACGTTGGCGTTCTTGTCCAGAAACTTGTGTGTTCTCTCACGAACGATGTCTCATGAGTTAGGCGGAATCTTTTAGGACCTGAGCAGTTGTGTAAATACTCAGTTCATTCAACTTTCAAGAAGTTAAGCAAGTCTAGTCTCTAGTAATTAGAGCAGTACCATTCACAGTCTCTTGTTCCCAAATAAATTTTGCGTCGAATAGGCTTTGCCTGCAACATTCCTTACCGTTCCCTAGGTTGAATTATGTACCTTTTCTGGCTCTTTGTTGTCTTGGCTGGAATTTGAAGAGTTAACAGTTTTGTTGTGTAATTGGTCACCTGCATAAGATGCTCAAGTATGATCCAGCTGAACGAGTCTCGGCTAAAGCAGCTCTTGTGCATTCCTATTTTGATGACTCATCTTTTGTTTTTTGTCTCCTAGCGTCGTGATATCTTTAAGCTACCACATAACTTGTTTAATCACCAAGTTGATGAAGCACCTTTGATTCTATATGATTTATATATTCAAAGGTGCTATCTTTATAGCTGCAGAATTGATTCGTTAAGTCGTTTTTTCGACATACGTAACTTTTATTAGAAGTCAAAAGTTTCACGATGTCAGCTATGAGTAATGCTTTCAAAATCGAGACCGAAAATTAAACTAATAAGAAAAAAAATTTAAGATTTAAAATATTCAATCAAGACTGTTATAAGTTTGGTTAAATATTGAATAAAATTAAAATTTTTAAATATGATTATAAAAATTATCCTTATATACGATTTTTGACAATAAAAATTATTAAAATAAATCATTAAAAAGTCAATCGAAAACAAAACTCAATTTAGTTTATAAAAATCTTATCTTTTACGTGTATATTATATCTATATATATATATATATATATATATTGGTGAAATATATAATCATTATTATTGTTAAAGTAAATCGCTTGACAAGTTATTAAAATAATTCACAATTAAATAATTTATTCAATAATTCATAACCTTTTAAATTGAATCCAATAATAGGAAATCCAAAAAAAGGGGGAAAAAAAAGGGTTGCATGATTATCCACCGCTGGCGTTGCCTGTAATGTATTGTCTTATTCTTATCCCTTAAGGACCCTCATCTGCGTTCATCTTTATCTACTCTACTGCTTTGCTACTTACCAAAAAGTGATCGCATAAGTCTAAAGTTTCTACGTTTAGTGACATGGGCAAAGGAGGAATGTCAGTTGATGAAGAAGAAAACATGGCCGCTTGGCTTGTTGACGTCAACATCATCAAGGTTCAAGCTTTCAAGCTCCCTCCTCTTGGTACCTCTCCTCTTGTTGAAAACCCATTTCACTAGTCCATATGTGAATCTGCTTTTTGATTCTTAGAACCCTTTTTTCCTGATTTGTGAAACTGCTGTTTTAATAACTTGTATCAGGGCCTAATGATGTTAGAGTCAGGATGAAAGCTGTAGGTATCTGTGGAAGTGATGTTCACTTCCTCAAGGTAAGCTTCGTAACCCGACTTCTGTTATTCTGCAATTAAAGTTTCTTACAGTAGTATTTGAATGTTGATCTGTGTTCTTCAGACGTTGAAGCTTGCAGGTTACTTCGTGAAAGAGCCAATGGTACTGGGACATGAATGTGCTGGTGTTATAGAAGAGGTCGGGAGTCAGGTTAAGAACCTTGTCCCCGGAGATAGAGTAGCTCTGGAACCAGGGATCAGTTGCAACCACTGTTATCTCTGCAAGACCGGTCGTTACAATTTGTGCCCGGAGATGAGATTCTTCGCTACTCCACCTGTTCATGGTTCACTTGCCAATCAGGTCAACGTCTAGGAAACTTGAAAATCATACGAAACTTAATGTTGGTATCTTCAACATTTACTGGCACAATCGAATCAGATGAGAATAGATTTCTTGTTGGCTGACAGGTGGTGCATCCTGCAGAACTCTGCTTTAAACTTCCAGACAATCTGAGCTTGGAGGAAGGAGCAATGTGTGAACCTTTAAGTGTCGGTGTTCATGCTTGTCGCAGAGCTAACGTTAGTATAGATACTAACGTGTTAGTGTTGGGATCTGGACCTATAGGTCTTGTTACACTACTAGCAGCTCGTGCTTTTGGAGTACCTAGAATTGTAGTTGTGGATGTAGACGACTACCGTTTATCTGTTTCCAAGAATTTTGGAGCTAATGAGATTGTCAAAGTGTCAACCAATATTCAGGTTTGTTCAATCAATCTATTACGCCTGAAACGAGCTAAACTCTTTATTTGTTTGCTTCAAGATAGCAAATTTTGCAGGATATAGATGAAGAAGTGAATCTTATACATAAAGCTATGGGAGGCCGAGTAGATGTGACTATTGATTGTGCAGGCTTGAACAAAACCATGTCCACGGCCCTCAAAGCCACCGCAGCAGGCGGTAGAGTTTGCCTTGTGGGGATGTGCCACAATGAGATGACTTTACCGGTTACTCCAGCTGCTGCTAGGTACTTACTTTGATTAGTAACCTGAAATATGAGATCAAAGATGAATTCTGAAATTTGCTTCCTTTGGTTGTTTGATAGGGAGGTCGAAGTGGTGGGTGTATTCAGGTACATAAATACATGGCCTCTGTGCCTGGAGCTTTTGAGCAGTGGTAAGATTGATGTGAAGCCTCTCATAACACATAGGTTTGGTTTCAATCAAAATGAAGTTGAAGAGGCCTTCGAAACCAGTGCTCGTGGAGGTAATGCCATTAAAGTTATGTTCAACTTGTAAAATGGTAAAGCTGCTGCCAAAGGGATGGAGAACATGATTTTGCAAATGCCACCAAAAGATTTAAGAATTAAAGCACCAGGAATAATGTTGTTTCTGTAATATAAATATCCAGAAACAGGTTTGGAAATACCATCAATATGTATAGGTGATGCAGCAACAAAAGCAATAATAAATACAGAATCGAACCATCCAATGTAAATATTCTTCAGGATAATTTCAATTCAGTTCTTTCTCTCTGCTAAAATTTCATGATAGTTTACTTAGCATGTTCTTGAATGGTATGTATGAACCTGAACTAATATGGTTCTCTAGCATTCACACCTTCACATTCTATCCCTTCCTCCACATGGAGAGCATCAACCCTAAGGAGCAGAATACCAATGTTCCAGAAAGCATCTGGTGAAGAAGAAGCATATCAGAAAGCAAACAACTTCGAAAGATGTTATCATCTTTGTATTGGATCAACCGAATGAATGTTGTTATTACTGGAGTAAAGGCACATACTGAACAAACTTCTACCGTAATGACGAGTCCTTTGAACCATTACAACTTTGATTCGGGCCACGGAACCCTTCTTTTTATGACTCTGGCACATGCTAACACTAGAAAATCAAAACTGGAATTTTGTACTTGTAACTTATCCAGCGAACTTACATCAGTAATGGACTAAAATAAATGGAATATGATCTAATAACTGAACATTGGAATACATTATAATACATTAAGCCGCAGTCATTTGGAAGTTGCTGTTGATTCAGATATGCAATTCCATACTCTTACTTGACCAGTTCCATCCCCAGTGAAAAAAAGACCATTAGGACCCGCATGAATGGCCCGAATCTCCTGCTTCGCAAAAATTTTACCTCTTTCCGAAAAACTGGTTAAAAACATACAAATATCAAAATGAAGAAAGGTATGCATTGAATCAAATTACAGGGTTAAAGGAAAAAGGAGACGGTTGAAACTCCAAATAAAACAAGGAAACAGAAGAAAACAGTAAGCAAATCTGAATATACTCACGAAGGCAAGTCATAGAGGCGGACTGAATTATCATTACAAGAACACAGCAACAAAGGTTTCCCTTCTAAATCATGCATCCCACAAAGTGTAAGCAGTCCCTGCAGCAGGCAAGCAATGGTATCATTAGCATGCACCCCAAGTGATTCTGTAAAATCAATTGTATGAAGAATGTGAAGGAAATGACAAGCTTATTTACACAACCAAAAGAGGCAAATTTCCTGATTAAACTTCCTACATCCTACTTGTCATCATAATTAAGCATCCGCTCTAGTCTGATAGAAAAGAAATTTGAATTATATTTGAAACCCTTTTTCGTGGATCAATATCCTACCGTTATTTTTCTGGATCAAAATGAAACATCAGTTTTCATCAGAAACTGTGAGACTGAAAAACCTTGCTAGAAAAACACACCAGAAAGCTATAAAACATCATGCCTAGTTCAACTACTGTAATAATGCTCACAGTTCTGAAGTCATGAAATAATGCATCACATGTGAAAAGGTGCTCAGCATCTGAAAGCAGGAACAGGATACATCATCGACACACTACAATTCAATTGATTATGCATGATAAAGAGCAGTTGAAATTGCATAACTTACATGTTCCTCATTATGGGTGTATGTTACCTCCAACGTTCCACTTTCAGTGGCAGCCCACACCTGAATAAATAAACCAAAAAAAAAAGAGCAACTAAATCAAACAGGAACCTTCAGAAACTGCTTCTTAGATTAAAAAACATGTTCCACAAACCTTTATTGTTTGATCCAACGAACATGATAAAAGAAACTGTTCCCAGCATAGAACAGACATTACGACTGAAGTGTGTTCAGAGAGGGTCTGTATACATTGCAAAGTATCAAGACTCCAGACCTGAAAGGAGATACAAGAATATAATTATATTATACAAAGCATGTGGGAAATCCCAAAATTAGTACAAAAATGTCAATAAACAATTTACTCTTATAGAATGGTCCATTGAACCAGAGAAAAGCCTGTTGGCACCAACGACCAGGGAAACAACTGCCATAGTGTGACCCTTAAGTGATAAAGCTGGCTCAAAATTGTTAGTGCTTGCATTAAACTTCCACACCAATATGGCCCCATCCTGTACAGGAAGACATATCTTTACACATTCATTGAACAAAAACAAATAGTAGAGAAGAGGAAGAGTAGCAATTGAATGAAGTATGGGAAACAGATTTATCAACTTCTTTGTATTAAAAATAAAACATTCCTGCAATTCAAAAAACAAAATCAAATTCTAAGTTTTCAAAGAGTAGGAAATTAGCGTACCAAAAATAAAAAATTTCTAAAGACCATAATCATGCAGTTGCATCAGTTAGACATGGCCACAGTTTTTAGTAAATGGAAAACAAATATGATTTGCAGCTTGGCCAGAAAGTTCAGTAGTTTACCTGCGTACCAGCAAACAGCAAATCGTTACCCGCAACCATAGCATAAACTTGCCCAACTGGTCCGTTAAGACTCATCTCAGTCTTAGTTTGTGTATTCAATGCCTGCAAAATAGTTATCTTTTGAAGAGCCGCCACTGAGGTAATAACATTCTACAAACTGCCACAGGATTACACATCTACAACCAAATTCTTGACGAGCCAAGAACAATAAAAGCAACATAAAACTCGTGCCTAACCTTGACAAAATTCGGTATACCCACAAAAACCCATGGACCTTCGGCGATCAAGCAACCAACCTCACCTCCAAGATTAAATACACCCGCGCACTGCAAAGGAACAAAAAATAAATTAGGAATGACAGTTATTTCATCACAAATCAAATTTGAAAACTGGTAAGGTGAATAAAAGTTCAGCAATGCAACCTGACCAGACTGGCAATCCCAAACTCTCAGTGTCTCATCTTGACTTCCAGTGTAAAGCATGTTCGACCCAGACGGCAAGGCAATTCCACTAACAAGCTGCAGAGCATCAATATCAACCCAACCCATGTTAAAGAAACAACATTGAATCCGACAATCCTTAAATTTTTTTTTAAAAAAAAGAATATAAATTTCGCTATACTACCTTTTGATGACCTTCAAGCTGAGTTAACAAAGAGAAACCATCACCCAAGCTCCAAGAATGAAGAAACCTACACGTATCCCCATAACTACAATTCCCTTGAACCCAATAATTACACAATTTCTCCGTCTTTCTCACTATCCTATTATTCCCAGGACGTCCCCATCTGGATCCATTATTAAAATTTGGACTTATCCTCACCGAGGGAGGCCCCGAGGACCCGGCATCATTAGAAAGCCCACGCTTCGATGGCCCGCCGCCGTTGACTGTGGTCTGCGGTGGTGTAGACAATTCACGGTGGAGAAACTGACAGGGAAATCGATTACACTTTCCCGCTCTCCAAAAAGAGCAGACTTTTTGTTGCTTCGACTCGTTACCTGATTGGTTGCCCAGTCTATGAAACACACGACTATTGCCTCCGCGTGCGTCAAAATCCATCGAACCAATGGATCAAGAGAAAAACAAACACTACGCAATCTGAAACTAAGTGAGGTTCGCTTCTTTAAGGTAAAGAAATCAACGATCGCGTAGTCGAGTCTGATCATGAAAACAAAAGAAACCCTTTATTACAATCGTGTATCTACAGTGTTCCTATCAATCTGCGGATCAAATTCGTGTACTTGTGGAGAAATAAGGAATTTGGGAATTTGAAACCCTAATTTACAGCAGAACGTGAGTTTCCAGTCCTTCTCTGTGCAGAAGTAGAAGTAAGAGGGCGTAAACACTGTAGGGGGAATGAACACGTCAGCTTTACAATAAAATTACGATAATGCCCTTAATCAATTTCTAATTATTCCCCATATATTTATTAATTTAAAAGTTTTTATTATTTAAAAAAAAAATCGTGATTCAATATTTTCATTTTAATAACTCCAAAGATAACATATTAAATTTATGAATAGGTTAACATTTTTTTAATAGTTTTATTATTTGTAGTTTGAGCCTGATTGAAACTTTAGTTTAACTTGAATTATGTAAATGAAAATAATGGTTTTTATATAATTTATTAAAATAATATTATTTGAATCTATATTTTTTTAAAATTTTAATTCAATTGGACCAACCATTTAGACTTAAGTGTTTGTATGATTGATTCAAGAGAACCACAATAAAAATTATAATAAATATAATCAGAAATAAAAATAGATACGACTTCCATTCTTTACTATAATAGAAAATATGTACAATAGTATTATGAAAAAAGAGATATTAAAATACCGTTCATTCAACCATAATATATTATTAACTATCTTTTTTAACCCTATGGTGTAAATCAGTTAGTAAGGGACTTTCTTAACTTAAGTTAGGTCATAGGTTCGAACAACTCTCGTATATCGAGTGAGAATTAGTCTGAATGTGGGCTTTATCGAGTGAGAATTAGTCTGAACGTGGATTCAGCCCAATTGCTAAGCCCAATAGACTTCGCTACTCAAACCACAATGCAATGGGAAGTCATTGAAGAATGAAAAGTAATGAACATGAATAATTTGGTCAGGACTCTGTAATGAACATTGAATGGAAGAGCATTACACCGCAGAAAATAACTAACTGGCAAGCTTAAAAGCATCAATGAAGAGGCCATAAGTGAATCCCATCTTGAAGTTGTTGAGAAGAGCGACTGGGAATGTTACCTTCGGTCTGCTGTAATAGAACTTCGTGACATACTCAGTCAACAGAACACACACAACTGCCGCAATAACATCGTTCACTCCTAAAGCTCCAAAAGACAAGGAGATTGTCTGTGCCACATAAAACCCACCCAACAAGGAGATCCCACCAAAAAGTGCCCTCCTTGAAGGACTTTGAAAGTACCTTCTCGATCGCTCTGGTACAGTTCTGATGATATCAACTAGTCTTCTACGTCCTTCATCGTCCTGAGCAGCTCGAATACTAAAACGCCCACTTGAGGGTTTGAACACGAATCCGCCATGTTTTCCAACTCTTCTATACGATGTTAAGCTTAATCCGGAGAAGGGTACGGTAGGAATCGAACTCAGAGACTGTGCCATTAAAGATTGGAACTTTGCTCAACCAAAACACCTACCCACGAGACAAAAAGAGTATGAACAACACAACCCCATGAGATTCACATAAAGACAAACACCTTACGTTCATAATCAGAGTTCTCGCAGAGATAGCCAAATTGGGGGATTTCAAGGAAATTGTGATTTAGGACTGAAGAAGTCCAAGAACGTTGACTTTGCCTACCTACGGATACAAGACCAGAAGCTTTACAACGTCCATCCACCATTCAGTATCAGCGACGACGACGCTTGTAAACCACACAGAGGGAGCGTCTACTGACCCACCAAAAGGAAAGGTTTGGGCTTTCACAACCAGAAATAGAGACGCCTGAATTGTAGAAGAAGGCTTACTTTGAATTGGACCAGACCAAACGTTTGACATATGCTCAAAACTGTTGTCAGTATTTAAATTTTTATTTTGATCTTCTTTCATTTTTTAT
>JANIPM010000006.1:75208580-75225537 GCA_027478405.1 Erythroxylum cassinoides
TCACGTAGAGTTTTATCTCTGCATGGAAAGCTCTTCTGCTGACGGGCTGTGAGAGAGGTACATCGGGCTTGGGCCCGACGTTTGGGCTCGGCCTGGAAGTGGGACTGAACCGATCGGCCCGTAGCCCTGAGTGGTCGACCCAACCACATATATATATCAATACTTCAGAAAAAATGTATAAATATAGTTTCTAATCATTACAACTAAAAATAAGTTCACACATGCTCTGAATGGATATATATAACAAACCAAAAACTTAAAAGGAAAACAGTATTTTCCATTACGGAAATATCTATATTAACGGGAATATTACTAAAAGAGATTAAATGTTGCCAAAATATAGTGGAAAACCTCCAAATTAAAGCAAGTAACTAATGCAGAAAGTGCCAGACAATGGGTTCTTAATTACTTGGGCAATTTTATAATGGCAGACAAAAAGTACACAACCTGTTTACTGGTTTTTGCATATATGTGGCCCTGGTAAGCAGTTATTATGCATTAAAGACACACACCGAAAAGAGATAAGTCTTCATTTAATTACACTTTCCCACATAATATATAAGTGTAGGTGAGTGCCTACTTTGAAACCAACTTGTGAAACTCAACTCTATCTCTTCTCCCAGAATCTACTGCAGAAAACACTGTCAACTTAACCTGACAAGTGTTTTGCATTCTTCGATGGAACCTAACAAGTGCTTAATACATTAGTTTAAACCATTGTTTTACTTCAGACCAGTGAGCCTTTCTTCAACATTCAGTTGTTCAAAAAATGCAGTCAGGTCAGGTTCAGGTTGGTGCTGATAGAGAAGATGATGCCCAAATCTGTAGTATCCAGTTTGTAAGTATAGTTCTATGTCCAATGCTTATTATTTTGATAAATATATTAATATTATAGTTGTTTAAACAATCTTGAAGTCTAGTCTAATATTTTTAACCATATCATAGTGTATGAAAATTGTTATGATTGAGCTATGTCTTTGTATGTAATTTAAGTATGAGTATCTTTTTATTTTCCTAGTCTAGATGAAATCAAGTTTATCGTTAATATAACTACTTTTTAACGACTACCGAATAACGACCAATAAGTTCTTTTAGTTATTATACATTTAAATTCTTTTGTCGTATTCTAGATACGATCAAAAGTTCATTAAACGTATATTGATCGGTCTTAAAGTACGTATATTTTAATATTTTCTATTTTATAGAATACATATATTTCATTATTTTATTTTAATCTTATATTTCAATCAATACAATGTATTTACCTAACAAATATGAAAGAAAACCCTCTTTTTAGACATCCTTTAATTGTAGCATTTTATTAAAGAGTAATTATTTCCAACAATAGAACTTAAACAACTTTCTTTCTTTACAAATCCAAATTTGGTTGTGTTAAAATTTTAAATCACATATCATATTCAAGTGAAACGCTACCATACAAATTGGTGGCCCTCTCATGTTTTCTCAACATCGTTTTATAGTTAACTATGACCAAAAAAAAACAGAAAAATTCATACACAAATATTGTTAAAACAATCTAATTAAAACCAATTACTTCCAAGTTTTCATAATTTATTAAATCCCATTTGTTATTTGGAATACATATACATTCATTAAAAAAAACACTATTTATAAGAATATGTTAATTCTGGTTAAGTACAGTAAATGTGAACTCCAGATTTTTTCACATCATTAGACAGGGTTTTGTGTTGACTGCTCCTTCTATGTTGAGTTCATACTAAACTAGACTAATTTAGCGATGAAGAGCCTTGTAAATTCATCTCCACTTCAACATTTAATCCAGAAAATGAAACAATCCGAGTGAAGAGAAACAAAACACGGAGAGATTAAGATAGTTTTAGGAAAAGCATAAAAGGAAGAAACAGCAGAATTTCTATATATCGAACAGGTGTCTCACTAGCTATATATTAAGAGTTGTAAGACAACTGTAAACTCCAGCTTTCTGCTCTTTTTTTCTACACTTGAGTCAGTAGTTACTCGGCTACAAAGTTTCTTGTCCATGTCTGAGAGTTTACAAAACATGGGTCGTGAGAGGTCTGTGCCTACTCCATCTTTGAAGGCCACTTCGTCTCTCTTGAAGATCCAAATACTGGTTGTGGATGATGATTCTACTTCTCTTGCAATCGTTGCATCTATGCTTAAAACTTACTGTCCTAGAGGTATATATATGTGAAGATACATATACATCTCATGTTCTTTACCAGATTGTTGTGTGTTTCCCCATTTAGATCACGAGCCTGCAGATACTCCTTGAAGTGACCGACATCTGTTTCGTTAAATCCAACATTTTCTCTGAAAGTTTGTGAATTTTTTTGACGACCCTTTTGATTTCTGTGGATGATTTCAACTTGTGTTTGGTTGTTTACGTGGATTCTGATCGTCAAATGGTCACTGAGGATGATCTGACGAAGGTTTGCATGCATGTTTTCTTCATTTGATCCATTACTTTCTGCTGTTGTTGATGATAATTTTAGGAAGTGAGAATCAACAAAATGTATATACTAATTTTTCATTTTGTATCTTTTGCATATTAGCTTAGTTTTTTAAAAAAATTTATAAAGTTCATACTTAGATTTAATTACTTTTACACTTAATTTAAAGACTGTATTCTTCTTCAAGTTAAAATATCTCATAAATTTAATCAAAATACTTAAAATATTAATTTTTGCATTCAAGAAAAAATCTTCTTTCATTTTTTTCATTTACTTTCCTCGTTTTATTCTGATTTAAAATAATTTTGTTGATAATTTAAAATCTTATTACATTAATCTCTTAATTTTTATTTTTCTTCTAAGTAAATAACAAAATTATTG
Organism: Erythroxylum cassinoides; assembly: GCA_027478405.1. NCBI lineage: Eukaryota > Viridiplantae > Streptophyta > Magnoliopsida > Malpighiales > Erythroxylaceae > Erythroxylum > Erythroxylum cassinoides. Next base: position 75,211,415 of record JANIPM010000006.1, read on the forward strand.
CATTTAGATATCTTATTTTAATTATTGTCTTAATTATTTGTTCGAAAACTTTTTTATCGACATATTTATTTTTTAGTTATCATTATACATATATATCAATTTTAATATCTTACTAAAAAAGAAATTAGACTAGGACTCTTAACTCACTAATAAACAGAAGTCTATAGTAATCTATAATTAGATATTACTTGTCACAATAAAACAAACTTTACATTAATTAGAAGCTTTAATTCATTTATCATGTAAATTTCTTATTCAAGCTTCTTAATTTAACCCTGGCACAAAATATTATGGAATTGAATTAAATACTCAACCTAACTTCAACCCAACATTGAATATACTCTATATATATGTATATATAGAGCTATCCCTACACTTACTTGGCCAATCCTCATTCATTTGGTTAGAGACTTAGAGCTCAATCAGTTTCAATGGAAGTACTCATTCTGCAATTAGTATGTCATTACTAAGTAAAAAGGTTGGTTCTTCCTTCATCTCTTACATACATCTCTTAATATAGATATTGTTTAAGCACTCTTAAGAAAGAAAAAGGAAATTTAGCTCTCAACTAATAAAACATTAACTAAACTGAACTTACCTAGTTTCTTGTCTCTATGTTTTTCCAATTCAAGTCTAACCCACCTTAAGAACCTTGACATATCACAATGAACGTTACATGCATGCATATGCAAAGTCTATTTTGGAAAATTTATTGTTCTGTTACTTCTATTGATTAATATATGTAATAACATTCATTTCCCCTCATCTATTGTGTTGGATAGAGAAATTAAAGTATGATTTGTCGATATATGCATAATCATCATGTTCTTTTTGATAAATTTGAGACTTTTTGAAGTATGTTTAGCTCCAAAGCTCTAGTTGTCGGTTGTTACTGTAAGGAGTCCTCTGGATGCTTTGTTACAACTTCGGTTGCACCAAGGCTTCTTCGACCTGGTTGTTACTGACTGTCAAGAATCCTACATCGGACAACTATAAAGGCATTCAAGAATTTATAATAATGTGCAAACCTCCTCCTCTTTGCCCAATATGTGCAAACCTCCTCTTTTTGGGGATGAGTTAGGCACTTTCTACATGGTATCAAAGTCAAGTTAATTTGTTTCGATGGTTTGGGGCGGTGCCCGGTTATATCCCTTTGCCCAATATGTCCATCGGATGTTCAGTCCTGCTCTGGACTGAGGGGGGTGTGTCAAGAATCCCACATCGGACAACTATAAAGGCATTCAAGAATTTATAATAATGTGCAAACCTCCTCCTCTTGAGCTAGCTTTTGGGGATGAGTTAGGCACTTTCTACACTGACCTTTACATGCCTGTGATGAATGGTATTGAACTTCAACAACACGTGAATGAAGAGTTCAATCTTCCTGTTGTCGGTAACTTGAGTTTTCTTCACTGTTTCATAGGATTTAACTCTCTTGTTATGATGCAGTAATGTCCTCTGATGATAAAAAAGGTGTGATAATGGACTGTTTAGAGAGTGGAGCATCCTTTTATATGATGAAACCAGTTAACCAGAACAATCTCAAGAACATTTGGCAATGCGCAGTGACATCGAAGCAAGGAAAACCTAGTGCCATCATGGAAGGAATATCCTCATCAGGCGAGAAACTTCCCATTGAATACATAAATTCTTCAGCTTCTGTCCCCCAAGAAAGGCGCGATGTGAAGGAATCTAGAAAGAAACTGAAAAGGAAAGGTAACACAGAAGATGAAGATGGAACTACCGCCGGCCCGAAAAAGGCCAAGGTGGTTTGGACTAACTCACTCCATAACCGGTTTCTTCATGCCATAAGCCACTTAGGGTTGGACAGTAAGTAGTGTTTTTTTCGCTTAATGATTTTCTTGTTTCGTTTCCTTAACTTGAACATGATTTCTTTAGTTGAAGTGTTCATTTCTCAACTTGATAAACGTTTTCAATGGTTTCTCTTTTCATGATTGGTCCATTCAGAATCTGTTCCCAAAAAGATTCTTGAGTTCATGAGCGTGCCTGGACTTACCAGAGAAAATGTTGCTAGTCATTTACAGGTAGGATGCAATGACTTTCTCATATGATTTCCTGAGAAAGTTTCTTATTTTAATTGCAAAACAATGTATTATATTACATTTTACATGTTTTGTCTAAACTTTATTATTAGTCTAAGATTACATTTTAATAATTTTAATATTTATTTGATAATTTGAACTTTTATAAGAGTTATCAGTAATAATAAAAATTTATAATTACATATTAAAGAATAATGCATAAATTATAATCTTTAATTTCTACTTACTAGCCTGATGAAGAAACATGTTAATTCTTTGCAGAAATATAGGATTTTCCTGAAACGGGTTGCTGAGAAAGGGAATAGCACAATACCAAAAGACTCGTCAGAGAAGGACCCGAGGTCGACCTTTGCCAATGGACTTGCTTCCATGATGCGTCATAGTTTGGAACAACAAAAACAACAACGGTTACCTGAATTTGTAAGCATGCAAAAAATGGGAGCTCAAATCCAACCAGGACGTGGAGAAACTGTTTCTTTATCACCTGATAGCCCCAACTTCAATTCCCTGAATAACTTTCCTATTCATCGTCAGCTTCCAGTGCCCCTAGATCAACAACAGATTCAAACTCTACCAAGTCCTGACAAAATCTGTAACATTCCAACTGCTTCAGGAATTGGAGATGGTGTGGTAGCTGTCAACAATTCCTCTCCATACCTGAACAATGGACAAGATAACTATGTTAAAACTGAAATGATCGGTGACGGACTGGGACAAAAGAACTTCAATGCAGGTGACATGTTAAGTGGTATCAATGGATTTATAAATTGGAACTGCAACGGTTTCTCCTCGAGTGTTCCATCAATGGGGGATGGTTCTTTCGGTAACTTGGTTCAGACAGGGAGTGCGATTCCTGACCAATTCTCAGCATCCCTCACTGGCGCTAATCCTGAAAGCAGTTCGATCTTGCCGTCAATTACAGAGAATCAGGATGGCATTGGAAATGGACCTGAAGACATGGACTTTTTCAACTTAATCAGCGATGGATCTACCTTGGATGACATTTTAAATCACCTGCAGCTGAACAGTGACTTTGATGAAATTCTATCTCACACCAAATCTCCTTATCAGGTAATCTGCAGATGACATCCGCTAATTCATACATTCTTTTAAGATCATGACACTACAGGACTTTTGTTTTGATAAATTGATTGGTATTTTCTTATGTCTAGCAACAAGCTGCACAAGGTTTCCGGAACTCAAACTTCTCTGCAAGCAACTCAAACCAACCTAAAGTCAGCTTCTCTGCAAGCAATTCATATCAAGCTCAAGTCAACAATACTCCTTACAGTGGACTTTCGGATCCTAACTCATATCAGCAACTCACTGCTTGGAATGATCAACACTCAGTCCAGGCACGTCTCTGTTTCACATGTTCCTAAGCATAATCAGAAACCTGAACTCTTTAATTGAACCTTCTGCACTTATACATTCACAAGGTATGAAATTTGAAGAAGTTCACACTTCTCTGTTACATGTCTTTATTATGTATAGGTCCAAGGTGGAGGAGGGATTAACTTTAATGGAAATGAAAATCTAGTGGATGCTTATCAACCTAGCTTTATCCAGGTAAGAATCCTTAAATCTCCCAGTGAATAATAGTTGTCATCCGAGTCGGTACTTGGGATTCACTTATTATATGTATGTGAACCAACAGGACCCTGAAACTATCCTGGATGCTAATCTCGACGGAATGTATTCAGCAGATAATGCAACAGAAGGGATTCAGATTCAGGCATGTGGCTTAGCTATCCAAGTTTAATCCTTTCTAGCTCTCAGAGTAATCTACTTTTCTAGTCTGCAACTTGATGAAAGCTACGTTTACTTCTTTTTTCTTTAATCTGCAGGATTGGAACGACGAGTTCTTCAATTCCTTATTTGATGATGACATCTTCTGAAAAGACGGCCTTGGAACTATCATACAAGGCCTTTGGAGGAGAAGTTTTGTAAAGTTGGTTTAGAATGAGTAGTCGAGAGACTCAGTTTTTCTATTGCTTTAGCTTGTAAAGAACTTCATAACAGTTCTTGGAACTTGAGTATGGAGTTTCAGATAAAGACTAGGCGTTGGAATAATCTCCATTTACAACAAGCACAGATGAACATTCTTATTTATATTAAATCTTTCAGAAAGTTCAAAGCAGATCCAAGTTAGATTTCTTGCTTTCAAGCCAAATTACTGAATTTTGAGGTTGGTAATTTAGGAAATAGATTATCTAATTAAAATTAAATTAACTATAATTAAATAATATTTATTTATTAAGTTTAATAAATATAATCATAATTTAATAATATTTTTAAAAGACAATTTTCAACTATATATCGCATTAAAAATTTAAGTTTTTGTTATATTTTAATAATTTTTGTGATACAAATTTAATTTTGCATAAAATTTTATTCATTTAAAAGTATTAAAAAATTAATTTTTATTTTACTAAAAATTTTGAAGTAAGAAATCCACTTTTCCCTTCCTTATCTTGTTAGACCTGAGCCCTGTGTTTGTCCTTGGAAGGGCAAAGATGTTGAGTTCCGCGCCTAAAAATCGCTGCTTTTGAGATGTTAAAACAATCTGCACTACTTTTCGAATCTCTTTGATTTCATTTCCTTGTTTGCTTTGTTGGAATTCTTCTGCTTTCCGTTTGGCTCCCGAGAAAACGAAAGCTACTCTCCGAGGGGCTTTTTGGTGCGAAAGATATGATTTTCATACCGATTGATAGGTCTGGTTGTTATGTGCTTTAATCTGTGATTAGCTATAAAGTTCATTTCTTTTATTTAATTTTTTGTAGATGCTAATTCGTTGAGTCAAGGTGTTACTTGATATCTATATGTTTGTTGTGTTGACGAGTGTGAAGCAGGCAAAGTGAGGATGACGCTAGGCAGTCTGAGCTGGAACAGCTATTTAGACGATATAGGGGAGTCCAAAGAGTGGACATGAAAGTCTGGTGACCTTTCTTTTCTTTCTATGCTTGATTGTTTCTTGTGTATTGTGAAATTGGCTTCTGTTCGTACATTTCACTGTGCCTACTTCGTAAACCGATTTTGCTGTGTTTGAAATCGTATTTTTGTAGCTTATCTGTTGCAGATTGAATGAATCATAACATTTGGATCAAGTTTTGGGGGGCTTAAAATAATTGAATGGCAAACATAAAATCCCTTTTTGAAAACTGTGTTGATTTAAACCATGGAAACTAGTTATTACACTTTATGATGTTATGATCGTACTTGGTACTTAATCATAGTTAGACGGGGAAGGAGAAATGTCAGAATGATCTGCAATTGTGATGTTATGGAGCTGATATACTTAATCTTGAGTACTATCAACGTGCTTTTGGGGACTGAATTCTAAATTACTGTCATTAGATTGTTTAACATGATATCATGGGTTTCACCATTATGATATGGCTTGTAAGAAAATAGAACTAATGAGTGCAAATAATGTGATAACTGATAACTTTACTCGCACACCCCATGCACAATGCCGATGAGCCTGCAACTTCAACATAAACTTCATGAGGATGAAGTCATACTACTGTGCCTCTAGCAATAACGCCTACCACCAGTACCACTTGTATCGCTATTTGAGTACTTGATTCGGCAGCTGCAATTGTCCGCTGCTGAGTTTCAGTTGGGGCTTCAGGATGTGTTAGGAAAATGAAAGAAAATGCAGTGTTATATGAATATCAATCCATACTCAACATTTTCTTTGATGCTGGATATTTTTGGGAAGTACATAACCTTCGTGGCTAATGGCCAGCCCTTGAGGTTTATGTTTCTTGGGTGTGCCAAGCTTCCTCTTCTTGTTTCAAGAAGATACATTCTCTTTCTCATCTCCAATGAAAGAATCATTACCAATTTCCCTCAAGTCACTATTGCCTTTCATTCCTTATGACTTTTTTCCTCTGCTATCAATATTGGACATGTTTCAAGTTACTAACCCCAGAGCAGAGGCATCAGAATATGGAGAGGACACACTATATTCACTGACCCATCACAAGACATCCACCCTTGGATTCTATTTCCTTTACATCATTTAGTCCATGCATAAGGTCTATTACTACTTTTATTATCACTTGGTTTATAAATTTGAGAAAGTTTGGCCAAAATTTATTCAAGGGTCTGGTTTTAATTGGTTCATGAAGTGCTCCTCACGAGACTACCTTCACATATCCAAGAATCCTTAAACGCTTACCTTGTTGCTTTTAGTGGAATATATTAGTGTAATATTCTGCTTATGTACTTCTACTCTTCATATCTATAGGATTTCCTTTTATCTTCATGGAAGATGAGAGATATGCTGAAGATGCAATTTGTGGGATTGACACCGGGTGGAATTTGGTCCAAAGAATCATTGACTTTGTGTAGAAAGGACAAAGGTAATTCATTCCTTTTTTATGTAGTTGGTATGAACTTTATGTTGAGTTGTGCCTTTGCATTAGTATTGCATATCCATATAGTATTTATTTATTAATTGCCCTTTTATTTCATATTCTTTCTTCAATAGGATTGCTTTGTATTCATTGACATAATTTTGAACTTAGCATCGGTTTTCCGTATAGTGTTCTTTTGGTTTATCAGCAAGAGAGAGGCATAAGAAGGCATGATGACCTATCACAACTTAGATTCTCACGATACTAGGACAAGGGACTTAGAAAGGCACTTTAAATTATATGGGAAGATAGTGACTGTAAGGATTAGAAGAAACTTCTGCATTTGTTCAATATTGTCTACAGGATAATGCCACCAAAGCCTTCAAAGCTACAAATATGATGTTTGTTTCCTCTCCTGAGGAGCATATAAGTTTGAAGCTTTAATTTCTCCACTTATCTTGGTCTGTACTTTGACTGCATTGTGTTGCAAGTTGATGGATCGAGTAATTTCAGTAGAACATGCAGTCAGATGATGACAAGAGGAGGAATGGAAACAGTTCCGAAAAGGGTCATGATAGGTCACCAGAGAGGTGAAACTATGATCGGAAATGGCCTTAGAAGTCCTTAACAAATCGAACGGAGAAGCCGTGATTATGGTCGTGGTCAAGGCCATTGTCGTAAAGTGAAGGCTAGTCCAGACTACGGACACAACCAGAACCGAATCATTTTGACATTGTCAAGGTTTATAAAGAGTGTGAAGTAAGGAGTTCTGGAGTGCCAAACTTAGTAGTTAGAACAGCAATCTACAATTGTGTATACTACAACTAGCTTTAAAAATTTTGCAGTTTCAAACTTGAGTCTAAGCCGAATCGGACTTAAATAAACGGGTCGTGGCCCGAGTTTATTCAAGGACCCGTTTATTCAAGTTTTGGACATATTTGAGAAGCTCAAGACTATTTGTTAAGTTAGATTTGAGCTTTTCGATCTGAGCTTAGTTCGAACAAGTTCAAATTAGTCTATTTAAATTAGAATGAGCATGTACTTATAATATCTAAAATGGAATAATTATAACAAGTAAAATTAAAAAATAATAACTAAGTGAAAGTTTCGCTAATTGCGAGTTCGGAGATTTTTAACTATAAATAAATAAATAAATAAATTTAAAAATTAAGTAAAATTAATTTAATAAATTATATCAGATATTTTAATTATTAAAAACTTATAACTTAATATTAACTAACATTTTTATATTTATTTCTTTTTTATTTTCTTGAATATTTTTCAGGTAAAAAAAGCTTCCCTTGCAGTTCGGTGCCTAAAAATTTCCCGACCGAACAAAAAGCAATCCCACACAAAGTGGTAAAAACGTGGGTCCCACAAATTGCGGTCCCTTTTTCAGACACTGATTTATATCTAATCTCAATAATTCAGAACTCCTTTAACTGCCCCCGCGTGGAGTCAACCTCCGGCGTTTAGGGTCCAAATCCTCCCAGTGAAATCCACCGCTATAAGGCGGCGCGTCGGATAAAATTCAGTTTCATTTAGGTACAAGTCACGATCTGACTAATGTACGCTTTCGACCAATCACGACTGTCAGGTAAAAGGGGACATTGATTAGATTGACCCACACCCTCCATCTTCGCCGTCGGATTATCATCATGTGGGCTCCACCTAAATCTCAAGGCCACGCTTATTGCATCCCATTTGCTGGTATCATGCTTCTCCAGATTACTGGTTTACGTCATCTGTTAGGCTTTGTTCATCATGCGGTATAATTCATACCAAAATAGCAATTTTTATTTTTAAATTAGAGATGAAAAATAATTGAATTTGAAATTTAAGTTATGTAATTTGAACGAATTAAATGGTTTAAAATTTTATTGAACTTTCGGAATTATTTTACAAAAGTCAATTTGTTTTGCATATTTACTAAGATAATTAACAATTATTGTAATGAAATAGATTAAAATTATAAAACTGATATTAGCATTAAAATACTTTTAATTTGATAGTTAATTAAATTAACTCTAAGAAGAATTACAAATTACATTTAATTAAAATTTAATTGAATTGAAAAGATTCATTAAAAATGGTTAAACATTACGAATATCAAGTGCTAATTAGATTATTTTTATTTTTTAAGTCTAATAATTTCCTATTTTTATCATTTTCTTTAAATTTTATGTGTAGGAATTGGATAAGTCTACTAAAAAACTATCTAATGGATACAAATATCAATTTTCTTTATTATATGATTTTAGAAACTTATAATATAATTTACAATTCAGGTTAATCAAAATTGTTAAAAATACATAAAATAAAGTTTAATTAGTGTTTAAATATACATAAAGTATTAATTTCATCAAATACCAAATTACACAAATATTTAACTTGAAAGAAACTTAAAAATATTAAAAACCTGATAGATTTTAATGCAATGCATGTTTTTACAACACGTGAAACAATAACAACAATATTCAGTAAGAATCTTGTTAAAACGTGAGGTTTGAAAAGATCTAATAGTAGGTAACCTTACCTTTAATTAGTAAAGAGAGACATGTAATTTAACAATTGATGTTTAATTTTTAACTTAAAGAACATTAAAGGTGAGAATGGAATAATTTTTTCAAAGATTCCTTTCACATATATTTAGTTGTATTTATTCTATGGGTATGTATTTTCAATCTTCCATTATTTTCTTAGTTGAAAATTACATTTTGATTTATTTATTGTAGAACTGTCGTAATCTTCGACACAACAAGCTTCTAGATTGTCTCCTAACCACGATGGATCTTTTAATATTCACAATTTCATAGCTCTTCACTTTCTATGTTATTTACTTTTAATTTCACAATTTAAATCACATTAATTACTTTAACATTTAAAAAAAGGAGAAATAAGAGCTTCATCTTTTTGTGTTGAGCATTATAAATCCTTATTTTAGTGTCAAACTTTTTAAAATTTTCAATTTAGTAATTAATCTTTCAAAACTAGTTCAATTAATGTCAAATTTTATTTTTACTAATGTAGCTAATAGACATCTATAAGGTATTTAGTGAACATATCACTTTATCATAAACAATTTTTAACCTAATTTACATAAAATTAAAAAAATTAATTATTAAATTAAAAAATTACAACTAAATTAAAAATAAAGATTATTTAATTTGTTATTCCTACGGCGAATAATATGCATAGCGTACAAAGTAATACGACAAATAATGGCGTAGAAAACACTAATCCTAGGTTATCCTAGGAAGTCACAGATATGTAATGGTCAAAAAGATACTGAAATTCATGCTGCATCCAAGTAAAAAACAAATGATTCCAAATGATAAAAAACACATATATGATTTTTTTTTAAAATTTTGGATATTGAGTATTCCAATGTAAGAAAATGAAACAATGAGATGGCTCTTCTGTAAAATGCTGAAAACAAGCTGAAATTTGTCACTTTTCTCGAAAGAGATGACTTGTACTAAAGCAAGCCTTTGGCGTTACAAGCTCCGATTCAAACATCTACCATGAATAATATGCAACCATACAAAATAATACGACAAATAATGGTGTAAAAAACACCAATCCTAGGTTATCCTAGGTAGTCTTACTAGTCAAAAAGATCCTGAAGTTCATGCTTTATCCAAGTAAAGAACAAATGATTCCAAATGACCAAAACTTCCAGCAAATTATAAAAGTTTTGGAGACTCGATTTCGTTACGTGTAATTAATATTATTTTTATATCAGAATAATTTGTAATTACTTTTTTATCCATATATTTAATAAATAGTGTGTATATAACAATTTATAAACTATGTCATTTAAATAAATTAATGACTTAAAATTAAATAATAAAATTGATCTAAATGATACTTGTAAATATTAAGTTATTTCCAATTTTAATTAACTATTTTCTTTAAAATTAAAATGATTTGAAACAGTCTTTTAATTAGTTAGAAATAAAGTTGTGTATTACTTAACTTCTATAGACCTTAAATATCAAAGAGGGTCTTATTGTTATTGTTTGTTTTTAAAATAAAAATGTTTTTGCTTACTTTGACTTGGAACCTTTAACAGTTTGACTTAAAAAACTTGTAAGAAACTTGTTTTTACCACTTAACTGGTCTCTTAAAGATAAAATGACTACTTATGTCTTTAATCAATCAAATAATAAGATAATTGAGGATGCCTAAATTATTATTATAAGCCATTTGCCACTCAATCAAAAGCTATAATACCTGTTAGCATGGAATATATTTCTTTTTAATGAATTGAACCGAAAGCTATATAGTTAGTGCTTAGCATTAAATCTATTTCTTTGTAAGGGCAATGCATACTTATAGTTACAAAGACAATTTTTGGATCTCACAATTTTTACAATGTCTCCCCTTCCAATCACACATCTCATTTTTATATTAATTGTTAAATCATATGCTACCAAATCATTGAAAATTATAATTTTTTGTTTCTAAGAAATCTATTTTCTTATAATGATAATTCAGGAACTCCAATTTATAAAGCCTATCATTAAACCCTACAATTTAACATTAGTAAGTCCTTTCCAAGCTCGAAACGGATACCTTATATTGGTAAAGACTAGGTCCTGATTGGTTTACTGTAGGATTTTTTCAAATGCGATCACAGATAATTTATTTACTAAAGCTGTCTTAGAGTGCTTATCCTATTGTCAAATGTTGAAGGATATAGATGATACATATATATGTCTGGTTCCGAAAAGCTAAATCCTGATTTTTTGGTGGACTATAAAGCTTATCTCTTGTTGCAACTTGGTATATAAAGTCATTGCTAAACTTCTTGCTAATTGACTGAAGACTGCTTTATCTTCAGTGATCAATTCTACTCAAAGTGCATTTATACAAGGCAGAACTATTAGAGACAATATACTACTTATGCAAGAGCTCTTGAAAGATTACCATTCTAGAAGGAATATTAAAAGTTGTTACTGGAAGATAGACTTCTAAAAAGCTTTTGATAGGATTAGTTGAAAATTCATTCAATTGTTTGGAGGCTCTTGAATTCCTGTCTAAGTTCATTGCCTCGATAGTGATGTGTCTACAAACTACTTCTATCAGTATTATAGTGAATGAAATTCCTACCAATCCACTATCTTATGCTCAAGGTATCCGATAAGGGGACCCTTTTTTACCCTATTTATTCACTTTTGTCATAGAAGGCCTTTCTCGACTCCTCAATAAGGTTATAGGACCTAATGGCAGTTTTCGCTACTAAAGTAAATGGATGGCTTCCAAACTCACCACTTGATGTTTGATGATGACTTGATCCTTCTTTTGAGGTTAGATATTCACTCGGTGCAATTACTTAAGGAACATCTAATGTAGTTTTCTAAATGGTCTGGCCTGGTCATGAATGTCCAGAAAAGTAGTTTATACTACTCTAAAGATGTGATGAACTCAATGGAACTCTCTAGTATTACCGAACTTCAACTTCATGCTCTTCCTCTTAAGTACCTGGGAGTCCTTATCTCATATGCTAAGCCAAAATACTCTGAATGTATTAATCTCATAAAATGGATTAAAGCTCGTATTAATGCCTAATAAAGTAGATTCCTGTCTCTTGCCGCAAAGGTTACTCTGATAATTTCTATACAGGAAAATCTCTATGTTCATTGGATTTTTCACATTATTCTAACCAAGAAAGTCATTAAGGAGATTGATGGTATTATGAAAGCTTTCTTTATGGATTGAGAATTCTGAAAACACTAAGAAAGCTAAAGTCAAATAGAGTAAAGTGAATATTCCTAAAAGACAATGGGGGCTTAGGAATTACCCCAATTTCTCTTATGCAAAAAGTGCTTCTACGTAAAAACATTTAGAGGCTGCTCGATGACAAAAATGTTATTTGGGTGAAATGGCTACGTGAAACTTATTTAAGCCAAGAAAGCTTTTGGCAAATATCTATCTCGAGGGAGCACTCTTGGTTCTTCTTACAAATATTGAACTTAAGACCTGTGTGCTTTTTCCATTGATTAAGCATGTATTAGGCAATGGTGACAATATTTGAGTTTGGTTTGACAATTGCACAAATCATAGTTGAAAAATCGTAGGGGTGGTAAAGATTTCACAAACTTTCAGATTTTGCCACGGTCTTTTATAACACAATCAAAAATAAGAAAATTAAACTCACAAATATAAATCAACACTAATATTTGTTAATGCAATTCGAAATACCTTGCTTATATCTGCTGGCGCTCATCTAGCTTAATTCTTTTACTAACGACAATAGTTTTATACAAGGCTTTACTAAGCCGACACTACTCAACCATTGACACTATCATTCGTCCTCACAACCCGTGTAAGAATTTCATACTCAATAATATGACTACCTCGTACTAACGTCAACAAAAGATTTTTCTTAACAATCTTATAACGAAAGAACAATGAATAAATAATTTAAGAGATCAATCAAATTCAACACTCAAGAAAACACTTGAGAAAGAAACAAAGAACGACGTCCTAATTTTTTAGCTCTTCTAAAGATTAAGACGCAGCCAAGAAATCATGCATAACCGAAGGTTCACGCACGCATCATCACTAAATCCACAACTCACCTTTCATGCATACACTTGCCATAACCACCCAAATGAAAACATCACCAAGTAACTCACATGTGTATATAACAAAAGCAAGATCATGTATACCCCATCAAATAAACACCCAGCCAAAACCTTCACCAAGTCACTAACATTTCAAGTGCAGAAGCTAGGTCACGCAATAGGAATTTTAAACAAGAAAATCACACATATAGCAACATGCCTTCGACTATCTACCGATATTCTCCATACAATAGCAACGTGATATACCCATACACACTCAATCAACCAATCCCAAAACTCTAACAAAATCACACCAATAAGCCTATCTCACTACAACCCAACACTACAAGAAAATCTTGGTTTAGCGACGGAAATATACCGACGGACCATATAGCGTCTGTTAATTGCGACGGAAACAATAAGCCGTCGGTGAAAAGAAGAAGCTTAGCGACGGTAAAGAAATCCGTTGCCAAAGTTGGAGGGAAATTTTCGCGGGGACTATTAGCGACGGATATATGTCGATGGAAATAATTCCGTCTGTAAATAGGGACGGAATAAAAATTCGGTCGGTGAACTTGTCGGAAGAAAAGATTCACCGACGCTAAGAAATCCGTCGCTAAATTAAGAAACGAAAAATGTCGACGGTTAATGAAATCCGTTGCTAATGGTGAAGGGAAATCAATTCTGCGACGGAAATATGCCGTTGCAAATTAGTCTGTCTGTAAATAGGGACGGAATTGACATGGGGTCGGCAACATTTGTCAGGGAGAACTTTCACCGACGGAAATAAGCCGTCGGTATATTTGATTTCCAGATTTATTTCACCGACGGAAATATCCCGTCGGTATATTAGGTTTCCAGATTTAACTCACCGACGGGTTTTTTAATTATAGCGACGGTTTAATTCCGTCGGCAAAGTTAAATTAAATCTCTGGGCAGCCGTCTTCCTTCTTTTCTTCCCCGACTCTCCTCTCCTCTTTCTCTCTGATTTTCTCCGGCGACCAACCTTCGTTCTCCTTCCGTCTTCTCCGGCGACCGCGCGACGTAGGGTGCTCCCTCTCTCCGGCGACGTTGGCTGCTCCCTCCCTCTCTCCGGCGACGTTGAACTCATCCGAAGGTAACAT
>JANIPM010000006.1:75271849-75283186 GCA_027478405.1 Erythroxylum cassinoides
CATTGCTAAATATTTTAAAATTAAATCTTTTAATCCTTTTTAAGCGGGAGCAAATTTGTATTGTAATAAATTCTTTTTATTAATCAATTAAGTTGAAAATTTGTTTGATAAATAAATTTATTCTTCAGTATTAATTACTTGAATAGAGTTTATAATTTGTTGCTTCTCTTTAAATTAAATTCGTGGTAGAGACACAAGTTCATTTCATATTAAAGTTCATAATCAATCACTTAAACTGAGCTTATTATTTATAAATACATACTTTTAAAAAGGAATTTCATGTTAAATGCAAGGATCGAGGGCTTAAGATTTCTTATTTTACAAGAGCAATTGAAGATTTTGTTCATCTTTAATTCATGAAAAGGATAAGGCCTTCGATGAAAAAGAGAAATGTCAATTTTAGCCCACTCTAATTTTAGTTTGGAATAAAAGTGATCAACTTAATTAAGCCGTAGTTGAAGTCAGGCCGAGTTCAAGCTGTCCCACCCCGCGCTCGTATGGCCACGAAATATTGATGTTCCTATTGAAAATGGCATGGCATCGTTTTTCTTATTTTTTATAAAAAAAATTGAAGATTTTGTTCATTTCTAATTCATGAAAAGGAGAAAGCCTTCGTTAAAAAATAGAGATGTCAATTTTAACCCACTACAATTTTAACCCGAATTAAAAATAGTTACCCCGATCAGGCTACGGGTTAAAGTCGGGCCGGATTCGAATTGTCCCGCCCCACACTCGTCTGGCCACGAAGTATTGACGCTCCTGTTAAAAAGGGCATGGTACCGATTTTCTTATTTTTTACTTTACTTTGATGGTTACCTTAGAATCGTGAAGTTGGTGACAATCCATCCATTGGCACGCAACCTCTATAATTTTGTGTTGCAAGCCAAAAATCAAGTTCGATCGATCTAGTTGTTGGCTTTAGTCAAGTCCAAGAAAAAGGAGAAAAGATGGATTAAGTAAACAATCATTAACATGCAATCCATGTGTTATTAGTTGCTTGATATTTTAAAATCACGCAAGCGAATATTTAATAAATAATTATATAAATTACGTATTTTAAATAAATTAATGATTCAATTAGCGGATATGGCCGAGGGTCTCTATCCTGATTATGTGGAGATTATGATAATTGATTCAATTCTCAACTAGGTAGTAGAGATGTCTCTTTATTAGTTAGTGGCTTGATTCAGCTGACTTTTTAACAATATAAGGGAAAACGAAAATCCAACTTCCAAAGAATGGGACTGGTGAATGGAAATAAGTTGAAATCAGATTCGATGTTTTTGACTGAAGTAATGAAAATTATGAAATAAATGATGGAATTAGAGATGGTAAGTTTAGTTGAACTCCAGGCCGAGGAGGTAAGTTTAGTTGAACTCGAGTTTGGAAAGGGATGATAATGGGTCACATTCGACCTAGACCCTCGTAGGCTCGAGCCCGGCCCAATGTCAAACTTGAGGTAGTAAATTTAGTTAAAACTTGACTTTCGATAGGGATGATAATTGACCGAACCGAGCCCAAACCCTCCTAAGCTTGAGCCGACCTCTTGGGTCAACTAACAAGGCCCGAGGCAACCCAGTACGACCCTAGTCTTGCCCAATCTAACCCAATCATTTAAAAAGTTAAAATACAAAATGAGATCGTTTTCAATAAAACGATGTTGATTTGTTTATAAAGATTGGATCTCAGGTCTAGTCTGACCTAAACAGCCAAGCTTGAGTCCTAATTTTTTAGAAAAATTGGGCTTAATGCACATTCAACCCGGACCTAACCTGAAATTCTGGATTCTAGATCTAGTTTGGAAGATCGCCTTAATTATTTGAATTCTTTTAGTAAAAAATAGATATTTTAGTCTTTGAAATTAAGAAACACAAAATTAATAAAATAATATTATATTAGGAGTTAATTATATCAAAATATCGAACTTTATTTAATTTTATAATATTAGTATGAATTTTTTAAAAAGGGCTAAAATACTCTAACTTCTATTTTTTTTTTGACAAAAATAGCTTGACATTGAGTTATGTGATTGATGAGAAAATCCATGTTAGATTATTATTTTTTTATCACTTCGTTGTTATATATTATATTTGCGTCAAGTATAAATTTTATTTTTAATAAATAAAAATACAAACATCACAAAATAATTGTGAAGTAAAACGTACGAAAGAGCATATAATTATTTTAAAATTTTTGATATTGTTAATTTATTAAATAAAAAATTTATATGTCACATCACTATTATATGTGCAGTCAAAGTGACAAGGATATTAGTTTAACATGGTTCATTGTATCATATCGTCATATTATTATTTCTAAAAATTAAAAATTGAAATATTTTATAGTCATCATCACACTAACAAACATTTTAGTTTGTGTGATGGTTATAGTATCTATCTATTCCCTTCTAATCTTATTATTGAAAGGCGGAGAAAAAAATAGAAAATAGGTTTTTAAATTTAATAATAATAATAATAATAGAATCTCAATTATTTATTCTAAAAACGATGTATAATCAAGGTGGCATCATGTCGTATTAGGAATAACATCATGCTTGGAGGGCCTTTTATGTATAAGAATGTAATAATTGTTAGTGTCTTATTAGATTGCAATTAATTAGCTTTTTCATAAATTTATTTTGAAAAGTGGGTTTGTATATTAATAATTTGTATTCTAATTACTTGAAGTATTTTTATTAGAAGCAATTTCAACACTTTAATTACTTATTTACAAAGAACAAGTCAATCTTAAATTTGATTTATATTTTTCACTTAAACTCGAACTCTCAAATTTGATTATAATTAGTGTGGAGTTTCGATAACTTAAGAAGTTGATAAAACGATGTTATTTTGTTGAATATAAATTTTGATTACATTTATAATTTCTAAAACTTATTTCAACTCGATAGAGTTTTAGACAAAAATTGAGGTCGGACCGGTTTATTGTCATTCATAATTACAATATCTGTGTCTTTGTTATGCAAGTGGCAATGATACAAAAATTATTAGGCAATGAAGGAGCAACAAACTCCATGTTGGCGTTGTTGGCTTCCTTGCCCATATATTATCTGTCACAGCACATGCTGGCATTGCAAGAGTCACTGTCATATGATTCTCTCCAAACAAGCCCCATCAATTCTTGCAACAACCTTATCCTTTGGAGCAAGACAATGGACCTCTCTTCAACATGGGGTATAGCCGCTTTTCTGCTAAGGCAAAACACTAAATCCTTCAACCATCATGGCAGCTACAAGCCGCCATTTCCCACTTTGTGTTCATAGAACTTCTGAAAATGTCAAAGGCAAGCCTTTTGTTTCTTGCTCAGCTCAACCTTCTCAGACAAATATTAAGGTGACAGTTCTTCAAGACTTGGGTTACTGACAATTAAGTCTTGGGCTACTTAAAAAGACATACCCAATTCTTAGTGTGCTTCTCATTTTGTAAAAGGTGGTCGTAAATGGAGCTGCGAAGGAAATAGGAAGAGCAGCTGTTGTTGCGGTGACCAAAGCTCGAGGAATGGAGGTGGCAGGTGCTGTTGATTCCCATTTTGTTGGAGAAGATATTGGACAGGTTTTCTTATCTTCGTACTGTACATATGAACAAGTGTTTCTGTTTCTGGTAAATAATGTACTTAGTTGATATCTATTCGATTTCCATGTCTGAAGTAGGTCTGCGACATGGAAGAGCCACTGGAAATACCCATAATGAATGATCTGGCCATGGTACTAGGATCAATATCTCAGGTGATACACCGAAATCCAAGCTCTTTCTCAGACATTGACAATGAAAAGGAAAATGAAACGAACCCATTTTCTGGTCTCACAGGCTAAAGAAACAGGAGTAGTCATTGATTTCACCGACCCTTCCACAGTTTATGACAATGTGAAACAGGTTCATTGTCCATGTACAAAGCAGAGTTCTTGTTTTTACAACTGATAATCTTTCAATTTCTGGAAAAGATATGCATTCATAGCTACTCTGCTTTTTGTCATCAGGCAACAGCTTTTGGTATGAAAAGCGTGGTTTATGTGCCCCGGATTAAGTTAGACACAGTCGGGGCTTTATCTGCATTGTGTGAGAAGGCCAGCATGGTGAGCACAGGGTGAGATGTTGTTTCTTATTTGCTGAATCACTGAGTTGAGTGTGTGGCATGTGATTTTTGACCAAACTTCTGCCTCCTGAAGTTTCACATTACGTGCATCAATGATAGGGTTGCCTCGTTGCACCAACTCTATCTATAGGATCGATATTTCTTATTTGCTGAATCACTGAGTTGAGTGTGTGGCATGTGATTTTTGACCAAACTTCCGCCTCCTGAAGTTTCACATTACATGCATCAATGATAGGGTTGCCTCGTTGCACCAACTCTATCTATAGGATCGATACTCCTCCAGCAAGCTGCCATTTCAGCTTCCTTCCATTACAACAATGTAGAAATCCTGGAATCAAGGGCCAATGCACAAGTTAGATACAGTTTTCTTCTTCTTCGTTTTTTTAATTCCCAAAAAAGTCAGAGAAACAAACATTGTGCCTGAGGCATTTAAATAAGTGAAATGTAATATTTTTGCAGGATCTTCCATCAATGGATGCTGCTCAAATTTCAAGGAACCTCTCCAATTTGGGACAGATGTACAATAAAGAAGATCTATCAACAGATGTTTTGGTAAGCAATTCTACATATCAGATGTATGGCCCAATATTTGAGCTACATCAATGCAAAAATGTTTAAGATCACATTCATATTCGTTTACTAAAGGAAGGACAAAGATTCTATCCCTCTCGGATGCTTAACGAAAATAAAGGATCAAAACTGCATTTTATCGTAGGAATGAAAAATAAAAGATATATTTTTGTATCTTACAAGGCTCGAGGGCAAGTTCTAGGAGAAGATGGGGTTAGAGTGCACAGTATGGTTCTACCAGGCCTTCCTTCCAGCACAACTGTTTACTTCTCTGGTCCAGGAGAGGTGTGTTTCTTTCTTCGTCATTTCCAAATACCAAGAGTAATGGTTAATTTTAACCTTGTATGGTCAATCGCAGGTTTACTCCATAAAACATGATATCACAGATGTACAGTGCCTCATGCCTGGCCTCCTTTTGGCCATAAGAAAAGTTATCCGCCTAAAGGTAATCATCTGGCAATTGTAAAATTTTCTGCCAGCTTTCGGCTCCATTCTCCTAGCTCAAGTAAAACTTTCATTTTCTGGTTGATATCATTGCAGAATCTAGTGTATGGATTGGAGAAATTTTTGTAGGAAGCCATCAACTTCCTGCAGACCGAAACTAAGTATGCTTTTGCAGCTTGCGGACTAAGGGAATCAGTGCTATCCTGTATAAAATCGTCTGACAAAGGAAACCCAAGGAATAGATGAGGTAATAGAAACTGAGATTTTGTTAGGTTATTACACACCGCCAAGCAATTCATCACTTTCATTCACCCAAAGTGTAACTCAATGAGCCTGTGAAAAAAACTAAGAATCAAGGAATTCATTTTGAGACATAAAACCTGCAGAGGATATGTGAGATCTTTCTTAGGTAGTTTCGTTGAAGTAGGGATATCCGCAAATTTAACAAGTTCTGTGTCTGATCTACATTTGACTGCCAAGTATAAAGAACAAGTTCAGATCTTCCCAAAGGATAAAGCTGCCACAACTTCTACAAGCCACATATTCCAAGACTGTTTTCCCCTTGACCAGTTCGAAACGATTTATATAAACACAGGTTAAGATAAATTCTTCAATGGTTACCAGGACCAGGAATGTGCACAATGTTTGGGACTACCCTTACCTCATTCCTAACTAACGAGTAATGATATTCCTCTTATCATATGCACTCCCAACCCTTCAAAAGATATCATAACATTCTTTAATAGATCAATTCTCCTGTCAGGAGTAAGCAGTATGACTTTCACCTTTGTAGAAACTAGGATCTTAATCGTGAAGTTGATTTGGGAATTAAAAAGTTTTATTGAATTCCCCATAACAACAAAGTTCATTGAGAAACTCCTGGTGATAAAACCAAGGGAGGAACTGCCTAAGTGAAAGTCAGAAAGAATAAGCAAACTTATTTGCCTCATAAGACTGCAATCACGCAAAGCTAATTGGTTCAGGACAAATTCCTACCTGTCGAAGGTAAGCTCAATCCTTGGCGATTATAATCCCATAAGAGCTCCAACCAAAGTCTTCATATTTTTGGAGAAAAATGTGAATTTTGCAGAAACCATTCAGCATACCTTAAATATATATCAGTAAGCCTAAGACAAAATTTCATTGCAGTTGTGAACCTATGATCTGCTTACAAATTTGTTGGCAACAGCTCTTATCCAAGCTCTATCCTTGTCGCTATAAGCAAATTCGATGCTTGAAGCCAACAACAGAAACCCTTTATTCTCTTCATTCTCATTAGCTGTTTCATCACTGTCTTGAAGCAGAGGCTCCACCAACAGCGTACAAGTCCGCTTGGGCAGCATCTCCCAACTTTGGAATTCTGATACATTGATCAGACTACTAAAGTCATAAACATCCTTTCTAAAAGTTGAATACAAATCAAAATTGGTGCTTTAGCATATAAAAACCGTATCGATTCACATATTATAAAACAAATATAATTACAGGCAGGTCTACGTTTTGCAGAAAGATGAAAATGCCAAGTCTAAACCAGAAATATGGTGCAAGAGTCAAATAGATCGAAATTGAATGGCATAATGCAAAAGCAGTGCAATCTTACCGGCAGTCTTCGGAAAATATAAAGGGTCCTTCAGGTCTGACAAACCAATGATCTCAATCTGTCTCTTGAACCAATCAAGTAATTCAGCTTTTGAATAATTATCAGGAGTGTTCCAGTATCCACGGACACAAAGTTCCCCTTCAATACATATCAGCTGCAAAATTGAAACAATGAACACAACCACAACAACTCCATAAATGTAGCTCACAAGTTCAATTCATCAGAACACGACAGCACAGAAACAAACCGCAGCTATGGTGTTTGTGTTTCTCAGCAAAACATAAGTTGCCCAAGCCAAGTCCTCCTTCTGAGTATCAGTTATATTCTGTGACATCACAAAAATTTGTTCAGCACCTGGAGGAATGGTTACCTTATCCACTGTAGTAGCACCCTGTAGAATAGAGAAACGCCATGAGGTTATGATTAGTGTCAAGTACTTCATTTTGACATAGATTATCCAGGACAAAGAGTAACGACCTTCAGAAACCTCCCCAAGTAAGGAAGTGCGACTGAAAATGCAGCCAAAGAAAGACCCAAAGCTTCAGTTCTCTGCTCCACACTCCAAAGTACACTCGTCAAAACATCAAACAACATAAATACAATCCAAGAAACCACACAGTTTGATGTAAGAAAAACACGATAAAACCACTAACCAGTTGCGCAGGTGTGATCTCAGGATAAGAACCCACGAAGTGATTTAACAGAAGAAGCGACCCGAACCCATACCCAATCCATCTCGGCAAGTATGACTCGTCAAAACCTGGAATCCCTTCAAACCCCACCAAAAACCATGGACTCAGAACACGTTTAGCTTCGTACGGACAAAAAAGGAGAGGCCTTTTTATAGTATACCAAATGTAAAGCGAAGAACTGAGAGGTTTAGCTGTTGTTGCCGGTCTTGAGTGGCTCTAGAGTCGTCACTGCGTACACGCAACACCATTCCTGGTTTTCTGGTGAGCTTGGCGCCAACATGAGTACCGAACTTCAACGGAATTATTGAACTAACTGCAAGACTTTTCATTTTCTTCCAGTTGTTTGGGAGCTCAGAAACTGAACACCCACTTCTGAAACTTCGGCGTCAGTGGCAATGAATCCACACTTTGTGTGTACTATCTTGTTACATGTGTAGCCCAAACTAATTTGGACGCCAAAGTTACTGACAATCAGGCCAAGCCCAATTCGATAATGAATATATCATATGCCCAATATTAATCGCGAGCTTAGACTGAATTGTATTATCTTCTTGGTGTCATTATGAATGATAAATGATAAATTAGTTGAAGTCTGAATCGAGTTGACTTAAACTAATTTAAGCTTGAATTTATTAAGGACTAATCTTCATCTACGTCCTTTTCACCGCAACTAATTACTGTTCATCTATAACTTCTTACTGTTCAGCCGTAACAACTTTCTTTTACGTAACTTACTACATGCACATATC
This sequence comes from Erythroxylum cassinoides, assembly GCA_027478405.1. NCBI lineage: Eukaryota > Viridiplantae > Streptophyta > Magnoliopsida > Malpighiales > Erythroxylaceae > Erythroxylum > Erythroxylum cassinoides. The sequence continues at coordinate 75,280,015 of JANIPM010000006.1, forward strand.
TTTTTTCTGTATTTAAATATCTTTGTACATACTGCAATAATGAGAAACAAAGCAACAGACTCTCATCATTTTTCACTACTGCCATTTTTCTCTTTAGAATTCTCATAGTTAGATTTGAGAATTCAAGCTTAAACGACCCAAACTTGACATGTTTTAATATGATTAATCATGATAAATTAATCAGATCTCAATCAATCTTATTCAAAGTCAACGAATTAAATTAAATTTGAACAAATTTAGATTCCAACTTAAAAATTCACAATAAGGTTGACAATTTCCCACTTAGCAAGCTGCTATTGTGAACAACAAACTAAGGATGCTTTCAAAAGTCGTCTAGGTTCTTTTCCTTTCTTTCTATCTTATTGAGAGAATGATCCCTGGGCATCGCCTGTAGGGTTAAATCTCGCAGTAGTGTGAAAATAGGTCTTCTAAATCCTACGTTTCACGGGACAACGCCCTTCATCTTGAAAGAAAGATGATGTGGGATATAAGCGAAGCCACTAACACTTTTTAACAATATATTGCCTATGTTTGTTTTATTCTTCTGAATGTAGGAAAAAAGATAAGACTGATTATTAATCAAATCAAAATTCAAGATTGAAACTTACGTAATTAGCTTCTTTTGGTTAATTATAGAAAAAAAAAAGAATTGATGGGGGCGTGCAAGCAATAGAGCATGTGATTTAATTCGATGCAAAGCGAAGAATCTTACCAGGGTTTGACATGCTGCGAATCCTCTTGAAAGGCAAGGGTGCCTTCGGGAACGTTGACACAGGTGATGTATGGTTGTCGTCAGCTCGTGCCGTAAAGTATTGGGTTAAGATCCACAACGAACGCAATCTTAATGTTTAGTTGCCACCGTTGAGTTTGAAATCTTGAGCAGACTGTCGGAAAATTATTTTATTTATTTATTTCATCTATTTCATGATTAGAACGGGCGCGGGTACACTTCACATCATCATTTTAAATCGGAAGAGAGATTTTAAGAAATGACAAATCTATTCACTCTATTAATAATCGAGTCAGATCTGATATGTCATAAGGGATTTTCCTTTTTATTGATTCCTACAGATTGGATCAAAAATAATTCTTGAATGAGGTATTCATCAAAAATAATTCTTGAATGAGGTATTCAACTCCAAGGTTAATTCAATCCCGGCATACTACATTTAAATTTTATATTATTAACGATAAATAATAAGTTAAAAAAGACATTGAGCCCAAAAGAAACTTGGGCATTTATTACATGGATCATATTTACGATTTATTGTCATGCTCGAGCAAAAATAAATAAAATTGAATAACTAAACCTTCCATTTTTTGTTTGCTTTGTATAGTCGAAATTGAAGCAAAATAAGTATTTAAGTATTAAAGGATCACGTTGGCTTACTATAGTCATCAACATCTTATTTTAACTAGGTAGAAACAAAAAGTTTTTTCTAAGGATTCTCTCAAATAGAAATAAAGAATGACTGTTAAAAATTGTAACAGACGTGCCAAAAGCAATCTCAAATAGAAATAAAGAATGACTGTTAAAAATTGTAACAGACGCGTCAAAAGCAATTCCTATAATAGGATCACCTTGGGTACAGTTATTGTGTTAAAGTGCTAATGTAGGACAATTTACTTTGGCTCATTTTTATAATTTACACACTTTTGTATTACCTCTTCTTACTGTTGTATTTGTGTTAATGCACTTTCCAACACAGAGGATGCAAATGTTATCCAAAATAATTGGGCGTGGGTGGGGCTACTTACAACTAACAAATTAAGAATTTTCATATGTACTAGTGCAGTCGTTTATTCTCTTATGAGTCAATTCTAATTAGTTAATAAAAATATATTTCAATACTATCTTTTTTAATTTTTTTCCTTAATTTCGCTAATCTATCGTGACAGTAAAAAGGGGTAAAGGCATCTTGCAAATGAATCGTATTCTATGAATATGATATTTATCTAGTGTGATGTATAAAATATATGACAAAGGTAGAGTTTTGGAGTCTTTTTATTATACTTTAATTTATAGATTTATATTTATATAAATATACTATAATATACTCTTTGACCCTTTTTCTTCTTTTGATAAATTGATTTTTTTTCTAGTTCTAGGACATTGAAAAGAAATAAAAAATTCTTTTTTAACTTAATAATTGTTTTTTAAAGTTGGACTTAAAATAGTCCTAAACTTGACTTAATTTATAATTATATATGTGATTAGTCTTTAGTCCCAGTCTAATTGAAAATATGTTTAGAAAAGGTGAACGGAGTGTAATTAGGATCTTGTGTTATAGCCTTAAAATTCGCAAGAATTTTGTAAAAATTAATTTAAATAAAATATTTAAGCTGAATTTGTTATCTAATTTTAAGTTATTATATATTTTCAAAAATTTTATTATAATATGACATCTATAAATTATGTAATAAAAAGAAAAAAAACCAAAAGTTATTGTCTTCGTGTGAAACATTTCTGTCTTCCTTTTAATTAATTAACTACAAATAATTTAATAATAAAATATAAAAATAATAATTACCCAAATTATAGTACAGGTTGCTAGGTGTGGAAGGAAAGTAAAGTAATCGGACGGCAGCCATGAAATGGTCAAAAGTATGGAAGCCTTAGTTTTGTGTTTGTTCTTTGCGTGCGTGGACCAAATTATATCAATTTTATTGCACCTAACCGTCCTATTCATTGTCCTTCGGTTAGAGTTATAAAAGTTAATATAATTAGTGTACAAAGTTCGCTTTATCACGAAAGGAAGAGGGTCATAATATACCCAATATTAACAAGAGATGTTTTTGTAAGTTAAACCTATAATTTTATAGTCACAAAAAAACTTTACGGGTTGCTTCAAGATTAGAGTTAATACCCATAGGTAGCTCTTTGAATGAGTTTATATTAGTAGAGCTTTTGTTAGTAGAGTTATTTTTAGAAGAACTTTTTTAAGAAATTAGTTGACTATTTAACTGTTAATTAAAAAAATAATTTTTTTAAAAGAGCTTCATACAGTAGATTGTTTGACAATATAAAAATGAAAAATATTTTTATTATATTTTATTTTATAATAAAAACTATTTATGCATATAAATATTATTTAAAGTATATTAAACAATATGCAAATTACAATATATTAATTATTATATAATTTTAAATCATATGAAACATGAATGAAAA
>JANIPM010000006.1:75457630-75467653 GCA_027478405.1 Erythroxylum cassinoides
TTTTTTCATCAACTCTTTAACCTCATTTAACTCCTAATTCAGTTCAAATCATTCATATAAGATCAAAATACAAGATTAACACCTAAACATCTACTTTCATTCATCACCGAAACTTTGCTTCTCTAACCTCACAAGCATGCATGCATTTCCACAGTAAAACATCGTTTACAACAACCAAAACCCAACTTAAACATAACTTACTTGATTAAGCTTTTATTTCCAGCAATGACAAATAAACCCAATGTACAGAGCATCGGTGGAGAAGAACGGTGAAGAACATAAGTGACAGAGACAAATCCTAACACTGAACATTAGACTACGGGCACAGCATGCATGTCATTCACGTGTCTTCACCATTTCAAGCCATTTGTCACAACTAACTCACCATTTGTTAGCTGCCTATTAGTGCCATGTGTCACTCTATCATTGGTCCATAATACCCTTTTTTTTAATTTCTAAATTCACCAAAAATTCTGAAATAATTATATGACTCTCTAAATATTTTTTTTAGCTCAAAATAATTCACCAAAAATTTTAAAATATCCAAAATGTACAAAAATTGTCAAATCACATTTAACACATTCCAAATAAATCCACAATTTCTATTTATAAACTAATTTACCTAGAAATGCCATTGAATGCATGTACAATGATATGAATGTGCAAATAAATATGTATGTCACTGTTAATTTATGTATGACGTGTATTTTCCTAATTTCATATAAATTTCTCATAATTTACTATTCTAACCTTACCATAGGTAACGAGATGTTACACATAGGATACGACGATGACCATCCCGTTTGTACTTAGTATATAATAATTAATGAGTTATTTAAGACAGGGATCACAATAGAAAGGCTCGAGTCCATTCTATATCTTACCTGCCCTCCAACTTGTGGCTTGAGTTTCTCGGGTTGACCACACAAAAACGTCGATTTTGTTTAGTGAAAATGATATCATTTGATAAACTTACAAACCAAAACATTGTCATTGTCGAACTTACTTCTGTCAGCCATGACGTTCAAGTTTGGACCAAAATCTATTCGAATACATTACAACTTAATTTGTCATTTCTAATTTAACCTAAAAAAAAGTAAATTTTGAGTTGATTTAAAAAATATGAGAATGATTAAGCTTCGTTTAATCTGAAAAGAGTAAAATTTTATTTTCAATAATGTTAAATGAATTAAAACAAGTTCAATTCATATTAAATTATGACAAACATTTCTTTCTTCTGTGAATTCGGTAAGACATGACTATAGCATAATATAGAGGAATTAAGTACCTATGTTCAAATCAATAGAAATATATATATATATAAATTAAAATGTAAATCGCATAGTAGACGAATAGTTGAAGTATATAATAAAGATTGTTGAAGAACTTTGGATCCTCAAATACTAAACTGAAGCTTAACTTTGATTAATTTTTTCATTCATTTAAGATCTATTTTGAATTTTTTGAAAATATTAAAATTAAAATTTAATATTCAAAATTTTAAAAATGTACCTTTGATATATTTTTCTTTTTTATAACAGCGAAAACATGTATTTTTAGGTGTCTAATAATATATAAATTACATATTTTAAATAGTTTACTTAATGAATCAATTACTCAACAAAATAAAAAAATTAATCTAAGTTATATTTATAGTCTAACGTGTCTTCACCTTAAGTCATCCTTCTACCATAATTTTCAATGAGTGTGAACCACTCCCCTTGCTTATTTTGGAACTTGAAAAGACAAATACAAAAAAACTCTAATGCCTTCTTAGTGGTTAAAAGAGGAATTTTAAAAGTACCTAACTATTAGTCATTATTTAATAACAATTAATAATTATTATAAATAATAAAAATAAAGGACTAATAGCCACTAAATAATGATTATAAAATTTTCAATTAAAATTTTTAAATTTTTGAATAATTTAAACTTTGTAATTTAAATCTTAAAAAACTTGGGATTGTAAATAATCATTTAAATCATTTTGTTATTTGATGTGTGAAAAAGTTATTTAAAATATATAAATTAAGGGTTATTATATATATATTATTAAATATATGTTAAAAACAAAAAGTTTATCTATAATAAATAAATAAATAAATAATGTACCAAAATATTTGGATAATTAAAATTTGTATTATGTTCACTTTGTTTTCTACTAGTTACCCAACAGTTTCCTTACCGATGGATCATCTCCGTTCATTTTGAAGCCTGACATTCCACTACAAATTGTTATCTTTTTATATTGTTTTGATGGAAGACAAGGAATATTATATATGTAAAAGTGGTTTTTGGATCGTTAAGTTTGACTTTTTTCTGCCTACATTATTTAATTGCATTTGCTAAAAGTTTAGCAATAACAAAGATATTTGATCGAAATTTCTCATTTTTATTTTATATCGTAATAAACATGCATATTGTTTCTTTTTATATGTAACATTTGATATCAGAGTACTTATTTATCTCTATTTTAATCTAATTAAATTTATGTGATTTTATTCATAAATTGGCGATGTTTCTATTAAATACAGAGTACTTATTTATCTCTATTTTAATCTAATTAAATTTATGTGATTTTATTCATAAATTGGGCGATGTTTCTATTGAATACATTGATGTTATTATAGTCAATATATTGTGCAATTGATTGTGCATACCTACTGGAAATTCAATTATGTTTACGATGACTTTTGAATCATAAAAACCGGACGTGGGACAAGCCAACCTACAAAAGGTTGACAATGCACAACCGAGAAGAGGTTGACAATGCCTACGTTTTTCACTTTAGTTATCACGGGGCCCACCATTGCAGACTTTAACTTGTTTGTGCTTTAATGGTTTCGTTATGTTTTAAAACCCGGATCGGACCGGTCGGTCCGATCGGTTCAATCGGTGGCTAATCGGTGGTCCGATTCTATTGATCCTTTAAAATCGACTATAAATTGACCCAGTCTGAATCGGTCAAAATCGATCAATTGATAGGTCGGACCGGTCCGATCCGACGATTATTTTTTTATTTTTTTATTTTTTTATATTATATATAATTAAATATAATTATTGCATAATTATTATGTCACACCGGTTCAACCGATGGTTGAATTTATGGAACCGATCAAACTAGTAATCAATAAAGCCACCAATTCAATAACCCATCCGAATTTTAGAATATAAGTTTCGTGCATTTGTGTGCAAACTTTGGCAATTCAAAGTCAAAACCTTTGCTACGTGGCCGCTATCTTTGGAAAGTTTTGAATAAATGCTTGCAGAAATCGTGACCCACACACTTTAACTTTGTCATGCTTTTGATTTTTCCCTGATGTATGTGAGAGGAAACACACCAACGTTGGTATCGCAGGGCCCATCGTTGGAAAGTCTTGGTATAAATTATCTAGAACTTGTTTTAATAATGTAAGCTTTAGATGTAAAGCACAAGTATCATTTCTGGAACTAACATTTATAACGTGGGGCATCATGAAAGTTTTAGTTTCATACCTGTAAAAAAGAAATTGCATATAATTTGGATTGAAAGTGGCCCATCTTTATATTGTATTGACATTTTGGCCTTATAAATATTTCAACTTTGATAGATTAGCCCAATTTTATTAGATTGCATAATTTAAATCATTGTTTGATTTTAAATTCATGTGTATATATCTATATAATGCAAATATATGATGTTGATGCATGATTAATAAATTTTGAAGGATTATGTGAAATCTTTATTATTCATATTTTGCATAAATGAGGTGTCATGTGATTAATATAGTATTAATTAGTTGAAGATTAACACAACATCTTTGATTAAGAAAAATTATATATTAAATGCTATAAATTACATCGGTAAAATGATATCAATTGTAATTAATTATATTCAAATATAATTAATTTTATCCCATAGGAAAACTTATTATATTTGCATGGTTAATTAAAATGGAATAGTAAATTATCTTTTACTTAATTTACCTACAGATATTAAGAAAAGGAATATAATTTGATTGTTTTATCATAAAGGTTATATATGAATATTTTAATTAAAACTTAGCCCACAGGCAATTTTAATTGTTATATGATTCACATTTGAAATATGATTATATGTTTTAACATTGGTAAAACATAATACATGTTTCTTTGCTTCAACAAATTTAGTGAGATAAGCATGTTTATTTGAATTTTATGCAGTTATTCAACTTGTGAATTTTTTAAATATTCAATGTGATATTACCGAATTGAATGGTGATAACTATAAAACACGGAAAGAGAGGATTGTCCTCCAACTAGGATGGATGGACATTGATTATGCAATTCGAAAAGATGTACCACCTGCACTTACCGAAACTAGCACTTAACTTGAAATAGCTCTTTATAAGCGTTGGGAGTGATCTAATTGTCTTAGCATAATGTACATAAAGACCAAAATTCATGCTAGTATTCGTGGTTCTATTGGAGAGTGTGATCATGTTGGGGATCTACTGAAGGCTATTGATGAACAGTTTGAGTCTTCAGATAGGCCCTAGGCAGCACCTTAATGACCAAGTTATCATCAATGAAGCTCATAAGTGTTAGAGGTGTGCGTGAGCACATCATGTGAATGAAGGACATTGCGGTTCAGTTAAGGTCTCTTAAAGTTGAGATGTCTGAGTCTTTCCTTGTGCATTACATACTTAATTCCCTTCCATCTCAATATGGACCCTTTAAAATCTCTTACAACGTATATAAGGATAAATGGTCTATCAATAAACTACTGACCATGTGTGTTTGAGAGGAAGGGAGGTTGGTAATGGAATTAGGTGAAAGTACACATATGGCCATAAAAGGAAGGAATAAAGGGCAAGCCAAAAAAAAGCAAAGGGTAAATACCAGTCTATATTGAGATCAAAAAGGATTTTAATCCTAAATGTCGCTTCTGTAAAAAGAGAGGGCATATAAAGAAGGATTGTGCCAAATTTAAGACTTGGCTTATAAAGAAAGATATTTCAATCTCACTTGATTGTTATGAATTTCAATCTCACTTATTTGCTATGAATCTAATATGGTTGATGTTTGTCATAACACTTGGTTGATTGATTCTGGTTCTACAATCTATATTTCAATACCTTGTAGGGTTTTCTAAACCACACAAAGCCAGTGGGCAATGAACAGTGCATCTATTCAGGCAACAAGATGCATTCATATGTGGAAGTTGTTGGGACATGCAAATTAGTTTTAAATTCTGGTTTTGTTTTGAATTTGGAAAGAACATTTTATATTCCAAGTTTCTCTAGAAATTTGATTTCAATTTCAAGACTTGTACCTTTAGAATATTCCTTTAACTTTTTAAATACATCATTTGGTTTATATCATGGATCTAATATTGTTGGGAATGGTATAATGATTGATGGTCTTTTTTGAATTAATTTTCAAGAAAATGTTTTTCACATTATAATGCATGTCAATAATAATGTTGGCATTAGAGGATGTGTTATGAATAAACAATCCTTTATGTTGCAACACTGAAGATTGAGACATATTTCCCTTCATAAAATTAAAAAATTAATGAATGATGAAGTACTTAATACTCTGGATTTTACTAACTTTGATGTTTTTGTGGATTGCATAAAGGGAAAGCAGACTAACATGATAAAGAAAGGAGCGAAGAGGAGTTCAAACATATTAGAGATCATACATATAAACATTTGCAGTCTAGAAATGGACTTGTATGGTCAGAAATATTTCTTCTCATTTATAGACGATTACTAGCGATATATGTACCTCTATTTGCTTCATAACAAGTATGAAGCATTAGATGCCTTTAAGGTATTTAAAACAAACGTAGGGAGACAATAATAAGCAAATAAAGATCGTGAGATCAGATAGAGGTAGAGACCTTTATGGTAGATACATTGAGGATGGACAAGTACCTGGTCCATTTGTGAAATTTTTTTCAGGAGCATGAGATAATAGCTCAATACACTATGCTTGGGTCTCCAGATCAAAATGGTGTAGTCAAAAGAAGGAACTGAACATTATTAGACATCATACGAAGTATGCTTAGCAGCTCTAAACTTCCTAAATCCTTATGACTTAAGCTTTTAAAACGACAATGTATATATTAAATAGAGTTCTAAGCAGGGCTATTTCAAAAACACCATTTGAGCTATGGAAAGGTTAGAAACTGAGTTTGCAACATATATGCATTTGAGGATGCCCGTCTGAAGTAAGAGTTTATAATCCACAAGAATATAAACTAAATCCAAGAACTATAAGTGGCTATTTCATTAAATATGCTAAAAGGTTTAAAGGATACATATTTTATTGTCTATCTCATAATACTAGGTTTGTGGAATCAAGAAATGCAAAGTTTCTTGAGAATAACTTGATCAGTAGGAGTGATCAATCTCGGGACTTAGTTTTTGAGAAGGATAGACTCCTACTTCAAGTAATAGATTGATTTTCATTCATAGCATCCCTCAAAGTCAAGCGGGTGTTGAACAACCAATCATTGAAGTTCCATAAGTTGTTGATGACATTCTAGTAGATCCAATTGTTTAGCAATCACCAAAGGTTATTGAGCAACCAGTTGTACAAGCTCCTCCTCAAGAGGGCACTAATACAACATTAAAAAGATCCATTAGAGATAAGAAATTAACAATAACTAGTGATTACTTTGTGTATCTATAAGAAGTTGACTATAATATTGGAGCCGAAAATGATCCTGACACATTTTCACAAGCCATGAGTTACAATGAATCTCAATTGTGGTACAATGTTATGGTAGATGAGATGAATTCTGTAGCATCTAACATTGTCTGGAATCTTATCGAGTTGCCTAATAATGCAAAGGCCATTGGATGTAAATGAGTTTTCAAGATAAAAAGAGACTCACTAGACAACATTGAAAGATATAAAGCTAGACTTGTTGTCAAATGATTTACTCAATAACAGGGAATCGATTACACGGAGACCTTTTCTCGTGTATCTAAGAAAGATTCCTTACGAGTGATTATGCCATTGATTGCTTATTTTGATTTAGAACTACATCAAATGGATGTGAAAACAACATTTATGAATGGAGATCTAGAGGAAAAGGTTTATGTGAAACAATAAGATGGATTCTTCTTTAGTGATGGTGAACAATTAGTATGCAAGTTTAAGAAATCAATATATGGATTGAAACAAGCCTCCTGTCGATAGCATTCAAAATTCCATGATATCATCTCTTTATATGGTTTTGTAGAGAATATCATGGATCAATGCATATACTAGAAAGTTAGTGGGGGTAAATTTTGTTTACTTGTTCTATATGTGGATGATATTCTACTTTCCACCAATGACAAGGGTTTGCTATATAAGGTGAAACAATTCCTTTATAAGAATTTTGACATGTAGGATATGGGTGAGGCATCTTATGTCATTGGCATGAAGATCTATAGGGACAGATCTCAATACACTTTAGGTATATCCCAAGAACCCTATATCAATAAGGTTTTAGAAAGATTTCGGATGAAAGATTGTTCACCAATTGAGAAGGGTGATAGGTTCTATTTAAACTAGTACCCAAAAAATAAGCTTGAAAGGAATAAATGAAAAATATTCCATAGGCTTCTGCAGTAGGGAGCCTAATGTATGGTCAAGTTTGTACAAGACTTAACGTTGCATTTGTTGTTGAAATGTTAGAAAGATATCAAAGTAGCCCATGTATAAACTACTGAAGAGCTGCCAAAAAGTTGATGAGGTGCCTTTAAGGTTACTTAGATTCGGACTTTTTTGTTTATGTTGATTCACGAAAGTCAACATCTGGATATGTGTTTATGTTTGCCAGTGGAGCTGTATCTTGGAGGAGTTCAAAGCAGACTTTGACTGCTACTTCTACCATGGAGGTTGAATTTGTTTATTGTTTTGAGGCTACCTCATATAGTATATGGTTGAAGAGTTTCATATATGAGCTTAGAATTATGGATTCCATTTCTAAGCCATTAAGAATGTGTTGTAACAATTCAACTGCAATTTTCGTGGACAAAAACAACAAGAGTAGTAGTCGAAGTAAGGACATCGACATAAAGTATTTAGCCATTAGGGAACGTGTCAAAGAGAACAAAGTGGTCATTCGATACATTAGCACTGAATTAATGATCGTTGATCCTTTAACAAAAAACATGCCACTAAAGAGTTTTAAAGATCATGTTGTTAGAATGAGACTCAGTTTCATTATGTGATTTATTGTATGTAATTTCACAAAGCTCTTATTAATTTATTGTATGTAGTTTCATGAAGCTCTTATTAATTTATTTTGAGAATCACAACTATTATGGACCTAGAATAAACATAAAGGTTTATTCATTCAATTAAAGTGGAATAAGAAATATGATGCATTGTGATATAGGGAAGATATTACTCATATTAAGAGGACTTATTGCCATGATTTGTGCTTTTGGTTTCTTTAATTGAGTAAAGGTTTCATGACTTTTAGATTACATCTACGAACAAAGTGGGAGACTGTTATTCGTTGGTTACCCAACAGTTTTCTTATGATGGGTCCTCTGTTCATTTTGAAACCTCATGACCTTCCACTGCGAATCGTCATCTCCTTCTGTTGTTTTGATGGAAGACAACAAGGAATATAACATCTGTGAAACGGTATTGCATCCCTAAGCTTAGTATATTTCTACATACACCATCTAATTTCATTTTCTAAAAGCTTAGAAAAGCCCACACCCATTTGAATCTCTCAATATCAATATATGCAACAGAAAAGTCACCCATCTACGTGTATAATCAAAAAATAAATATAGACATACTTTAAAAACATTATACACTATCACCAAACTTTGTGACGGAAGGCGGTGCATACACCGAATGCATTTACCACCCCTTTGTCCACTTCCTGTTTGCTATTCTTTATAAGTATTAAACTCGTTGTTTAAAATATCATTTTGTACTGACCAAAAAATGGAACGGTATCGAATTTTTTGATACTATCGTCAGTAACTGTCAATACAGGGTGCTTTAGTTTGGTACTAGCAGTACTGTAAGTTTTAGAAATATGAGGGACTATTTAGCAAAAACCTAAATTTTTTTACCCAAAACCCCCCACTCCCGAAACCTGCACACTCTCCTCTTCAACTTTGTTTTTTTTCTCTCTCTCTCTCTCAGACTCACTCACCTCTATTCTCTCTCTATCTCACACTCTTATCTTGTCTCCACTCTCTCTCCCTCGTTCTCCTCTCCATCTCTGACGATGCTTCTCCCTTTTTGGCGAAAAGACAACCATAAACGACCACACATCCATACCACATAACTATCATCTTTGGATTGTCCTCCACCCCGCGAACTCGTCACCACTAAGCCTTATCAGAACCTCCATCAGGCTTTAACCCCCCTCTACGAGGACCACCATTGCATCACACCACCATCGGCTACTCTCCTCCTGTTCTCCACGTATCCGCAGCTACCAGATATGGAATAATACTAGATCTAAACCCAACCCAACTCAAAAACTAATTGTGAATTTTTTTGAGTGTGTTTTCACTTTTCAATTGATTTTTATGCTTAATTGCATTTGTGATTGTGAATGGGTTGGAAATTGGAATGAAATTATTGTAAATGGATTTGTGATTTATCGTTGGTTGGATAATGGATTATAGTTGAATGAAATGAGTTTGGTTCATTGTTGCGGTTAAGTTGATTTATCTTAAATTTTTTATCATTGAAAATTTGAAATGCACAGGAATGGCATGCATGATTTAAAAGTTAGAAAGTTTAACTTTGAACTTAAATTAAAACCTTAAAATTGAGAATTTAAAGTAAATAATTAATTGACAAATTCTTAAAATTATTGAAATGGTATTTGGATATTAGGTAAATAATTAATTGAGTATAATAATAATTCGATTGTGGTTTTGTAGAAGAGCTAAAGAGGAGGTTTTGTAATTGTAATTATTGTATAGAAAATTAGCAAAAAAAGGTAAAATCTATATATCTAAGTTGTCTTTAATCTTTATCCCAAAATTAGTCCATCTCATCAAGTCTCTTGCATATTCACCT
>JANIPM010000006.1:75551329-75564857 GCA_027478405.1 Erythroxylum cassinoides
TATTGCAAATGACTTTGCCAAATGAGTTAATGTCATCAGTTGAAATATTAGAATTTGTTCAAGCTGTAGATTGTTATTCAAATATTTCAATTGCTTATCGAATTCTATTGATTATACCTGTGACTGTAGCATCAGCTGAGAGAAGTTTTTTAAAGTTAAAATTATTAAAAACCTACTTGAGGTCATCAATATCACAAGAAAGATTAAATGGTTTAGCTATGTTATGTATTGAGAATGATATGTTGGACAATATTGATCTTGATAATATTATTAATAGTTTTGCATCTAGAAATTCACGGAGAAATTGTTTTTCATAAATCATGATCCTCTGTGTATTTGCTAGTGTTATGATCATTTAATATTTAGTTGGTTATGTAAACTTATAAATTGAGTCATTTATGTTTCATACAAACATGTAACCTTAAGCATATTGTCAATTTATTGGGGCTCTTTTTTTTAATTTCGCCCAGGGCCTATAAAACTATAGGAATGACCCTGATGAGGAAGGTAAAGGACATAATTGAAAAGATAGTATATATATATATATATCTCCTCACTACAGCAAAGTAGACATTTAGCTACTTTTTTTTACGATGTTCTAAACATTGCCGCTAAAAGTGACCATATTACGACGATTTTAAAAATCATCATTAAAACTAGGTCTTTAGTGACTAATTATAAAAGCGTCATAGAAAGATCAACATTTGGTGACGGATGATAAAAATCATCCCTAAATGGTGAACATTTAGTGACGATTCCAAAAAATCGTCACAAAATGGTTAAATGAACTTTTGGTGACGCTTTTCAGAAATCATCACCATAATTGCGTAAACATTTGGCGACCAATTTTCGAAATTGTCACTAAAAGGTTTACAATTGGTGACGATTATGTAAAATCATCACTAAAAAGATGTTTGATGATAATTTTCAAAAATCATCACCAAAGGTTCGTAGACATTTAGCTATGTGTTTTTTGCTACGTTTTTCCCATTGTCGCTAAAAGTAACCATTTGGTGACGATATTTGAAAGCGTCACCAAAGGATCCACATTTGGTGATGAATTTTTAAAATCATCACCAAATAATCCATTTTTAGTGACGATTTCTAAAATCATCACCAAATGGTCTGCATTCAGTGATGATTTCTGAAAATCATCATCAAATCGTCTACATTTGGTGATAATTTTTAAAAATCATCATCAAAAGTTTCATAGTAATTTGCAATTCATTTGGTGACCATTTGCCAAAATCGTCACAAAGGGTTCACATTTTTCAAAATTGTTACATTAACATTTTTATAATCTATCATAGTTAAGATATGTTTTATTAGAGATTTGTTTGAATGTTTATAACGTATTGTTGAAAAAATACACACAACATAATTTTAAGTGTTAAACAATAATATTAATTAATCATTAATAATTATTAACTTTGCAAAAATTAGTTATAAAAAACTTAATAATTGTATCAATATAATAATATGATATATAGAGGAATACAAACTTTGAATTAGAAGGTTAACAATACTTACAATCATAGAATAAAAACAATAACAGTTCACACTCAATAGTACGTAGCTTGACCCCTGAATAGTAGAGAGGTTGTTTGACAAATTATTACAGATACTATAATAAATCAGCTTTAAAGATGAGTCCAATTGATTGCATCAATCAATGACAATAATATAAATGTTTTTTGAATTCTAAGTGACATGAGAGTTGATAAAGGTAAATGAGACTCCAATGTCTGGATTCTCAAAAAGGGTTCTAACACGTTTGAAGGAACCAATACAATTTTCTTCATTCACTTTAAGATCTTACTGTCGTTGTCTTTTTTAAATAGAGAGCACAAAGATATAATTCCCAACAAGGGGATTATTAAGGTTGAAGAAAGACAGACAAAAGTTTGTATCACGGTTTAGAAATCAAGTTTCATATTGATTACATGTTATGGAAATATGAGAATATGTCTCATCCTCATATTTATTTTCAATTTGCTGTACAGATGATACAGTTACATAACTGTAATATGCAAGAAGTGACAACAACATTATGTAATTTGGCATATGGGCCTCATATTTATGGGAAGAAATACATAGGTTACATTGTTAATGGGTAAGATTTCACATACAAGATCAAGATAGCCGAGTAGATGTCAAAATTGTGGGGTTGTCATTGAAGGATTTCATGACGACAATTTTATTAACTTCTACCGTGTCATCTGTGAAATAATAGAGTTACACTACATCAAGGATAAGAAGGTTGTTCTATTTAAATGCAAATGGTTTGATCTAACTAACATGAAAGTGAACAGGCATGTTACTAGCATAAATGTTAGTAAGACATGGTATGATAATGATCCTTTAGTCCTTGGAAGTCAAGTCAAACAAGTTTTCTACGTCAACGATATTGTATTAGGTAGCAATTGAAAGGTTGTTCAAAAGTTTCAATAAAGGAATGTCTTTGATTTCTGTGAAAGGGATATTGGTGAATTGGATGAGGATGCAAATGAAATCTATCAAAAAAATTGGGTTGGAGTTCAATAACAAAGGCATTCTAGTAGAAGATGCAGATATATCATCATTCTATACGAGAGATGTTCAACTACATGAAGTCTAAGCCCATTTCAACTTACAAACAGATAAAGACTATACTTCGGATGACTTAAATGACAATGACGATACTTTGCTCGAATATATTAGTGATGAAAAATCCAATCAGAATGTACTTAATGATGATGATTTTCAAAATCTTGATTATGATAATTGAATATAAATAAATTGTTTGTATTGTTTAAAATGTTATGTTCATAATTTCCTTATGTTTTTGATGTTTTACTTATGTTAATTTACAATGACTAGATGCCTATTTTTACAGTTTCACTTATGTATATTCGGAATGTTATGTCGAATGTTTAGTATTTAACTACTGATCTCTTTGTATTCATATGGATAATTGATGTTTGACTTAAGATCATGCATTATCTTCATATTTCGTTTTATTTGTTCAGTATAATGGCAGCTAGTAGAAATAAGGGAAAGAAGGTGGTAACGACTGAAGAAGTTCCTCCCCCACAATAACCAACTCAATCTGACCTCATCGTTCAACAACCAACAATTGCATCCTCAAATGAAAACAATCAACAACAACCTTTACGAACATCATTTATTAGTGCTGAGGGATCTTCAGGACTGTTATTGTTAACTGAACATATTTATATTAATACTAAAATTAATCATTACATGTTTAGTGTGTTTTTCTTATTAAGATTTTTTGTTTTCAGGTTCTAGTATTGTCATTAGAATATGAGGTAGAGATATCAAAAAAGTAGCTGAGTTGTAACAAATGAATGTTGCAATGAACAACAAGTTTTCTGTGACCATTGACCCCACACAACGTCACCCTCTGGATAAGATCCAATCTGCAAAATTGTCTAATGAGTTAGGCATCGTTGTGAGGAATGAATTGTCTTGCCTTCAATATGCCAGGAATTTGAAGGAAAACAATTTGCTCCAAAATGCTTTGGATAAATTTTCGGTAATATTTCAATTCATTTGATTATATGTATTATGATTTTACTTAACAAAAACAGTAAGTTAACATGTACATGTTATTCACAGATGAAGCTCAATATCGTTAATATCGACAAGCCTAAGGTTTCAAGTTGTGTTAGTTCACTGTTGAAAGAAAGAACGAAGGATCATCGATATAGATTTCATAAATATTACCAGTCTTTCCCTTCCGATGAAGAGGCAAGCAGACATGCTCCGGAATAGGTGACTCCGAAAAATTGGAGTGAAATGTATGATTATTGGGCTTTTGCGAAGGTTCAAGTTTGTTTTATTTCTCTTCGTATTTCCTTCCATTAATTTTGTTTATACATTTATTGATTACTTCTCTTAATTTAGGAAAAGTGTGAAAGTCAAGGTGAACAAAACAAATATGAAGACTCCTCATAATACCGATCCGACAAGAATTTGTAAAAGTAATATTTTCAACTTATTATTCTATTTCTTAATACAATAAATTCTATTATCTTCTATTTTTAAAATTCATATAACAGAGCAAACTCAACTCC
Organism: Erythroxylum cassinoides; assembly: GCA_027478405.1. Classification (NCBI taxonomy): domain Eukaryota; kingdom Viridiplantae; phylum Streptophyta; class Magnoliopsida; order Malpighiales; family Erythroxylaceae; genus Erythroxylum; species Erythroxylum cassinoides. Next base: position 75,555,406 of record JANIPM010000006.1, read on the forward strand.
TAGGACAAGAGTGTGATAGGATCAAACTATACAAGCTAACACACTACAAGAAAGGTGAAGGTTAGACGTCTAAAGAGGCATAAAGTAATTATATATATACAAAAAATTAACATTACAGTTTAATTTTTTATGTAAAACTAAGCAATAATTTTTTACTTAACTCGAATTTGTACTTTAAATTGTAGGACAAAATGTAAGAGTTGTTGCAAACATCATTATCTCAGGAAAATTAGCCCAATGTCGATGACATTTGCAACAATGTTCTTAGTACAAGATCGGGGTATATCAAATTAAGGTCTTAAGTATGACTCTAAACCTGTTGATGCATCTTCATTACAGCCAGCATATGTCACAGCGATTCAAGAGAAGAACCAGTCATTGAAGACTAAGTCATAATGTACAGAAGAGAAGTTAGATCGTAATATAAAATTTTGTTCAAATTTTGTATTTAACCTATAATTATTTTTTTGTAAAATGCATTCCATTTTTAATGTTTATTTTATTGCAATTTATTATTATTTAAAAAATATGTCACCAATATTAATTATAAAATGTAATTATTTTATATTTCAAACTGTGTTAAAAATTGTAATAAATTAAATTAAATTTGTTTTTAAAAATTATAATAAAATTTATATTTGAAAATAACTGTTTGTTACTAAAAAGTATTAGTTACCAAAACAAAATCGTCACAAAATGTTATTACCTACGTTTACAAGAACGTCTCTAAAAACATTTACCTACAACTATTCTGCTACAAAAATAAAATCATTAATAAAAATAATTACCTACGACTATGGTTTCATAGGTAAAAACATTTATTTACGAAACATATACGTCACAAATTCATATGTACGATATTTTTAGTTCTTGGTAGTTATATATTTTACCAACGAACATATTGTGTATCAAAAACTTTTTTGCGACGATTTCAGAAAATGTCGCGAATATTGTTTTGCTACTTGGATTCAGCGACCATTAAGGCAACGATTGATAACAAATAAACAATCGTCGCAAATTATTATTTCACACGATTTTTTAATATTTAGCGATTTGAATTCGTCGCCAATAAGATAATCTATTGTAGTGCCTACTTTTTTCTTTTTATAATTATAGAAACTTGTGCCTTTTGTGTCTAATTTACCTATTTCAATTACTTTATTAAGTGATTTAATGATTCAAAGATCATATAAAGATTTAGTCTAACCGATATTTACGGATTCAATGTATCCTCACTTTAAGCTTGTCATCCTTTTACTATAGTCCTCGTGAACTAGCAAACTCAAAGTAAACCATTCCTTTGCTTATTTTAGAACTTGAAAAGACATAATTAAAAGCAGTCAATTATATAACCATTATTTAAGAATTATTAATAACTATTATTATTAAACAAGAAATTTTTTATTTTATTAAATTTTTTATTTATGATTGTGATAATCACTAATACTACAAACAAGAAATGCTTACCTGTAACATTTTTATAATGTCCATTTGTTTATCACTAGTACTACAAACAAGAAGTGCTTACCTGTAACATTTTTATAATGTCCATTTGTATACTTATATGAATCCCATCAATTTTTAAAGGTAGAAGACAGCTTCTGCAGAATCCTCCATAGTGATCTGCAGATGGACAAAACAGGTTTTGCGGAGTTTCTTAGTCTGCCAACCAATCCATCTCTTGTTCTTCCTCTTGTTCTTCTTCTTCTACCTCTTGTCCTTATCCAATTCAGAAACATTTTATCTCCAATTTCCAAAAGGCAGAATCTTCCACCAGGTCCCAAGCCATGGCCGATCATAGGAAACATTCTCCAAATGGGGAAAAATCCTCACGTTTCGTTAGCAAACCTTGCCAAAGTTCATGGCCCTTTGGTTTCTTTAAGGCTCGGAACCCAACTTCTTGTTGTTGGATCTTCTCCAGCAGCTGCAAGTGAAATTCTCAAAGCTCAGGATCAATTGCTTTCTGGTAGAAGAGTATCAAAAGCGTCTCCTTATGACACTGATGTTCTTGATCGGATTGCGATTGTTTCGACCAGTAAGTGCACCGATGAGTGGAAGTATTTACGAGCCCTTTGTAGAACTGAACTGTTCTCTGCAAAAGCAATCGAGTCACAAGCCATCTTGAGAGAAAAGAAAGTTGCAGAGATGGTTGAGTTCTTGGGAGTTAGAGAAGGAAAAGTTGTTAACATCGGAGAGGCAGTGTTTGCAACTGTTTTCAACATACTAGGTAACCTTTTTTTCTCTAGGGATGTCATGAGTATCGAAGATGAAGGTTTAGGCCATGGACTGAAATGCCTTGTGTGGAAGATGATGGAGATAGGGGCTACTCCATATCTTCCTGATTATTTTCCAATATGGGATATTCAGGGTCAGAAAAGAAAAATGTTGCAATTGATCAAAGAATTGTCTGCGACATGGGAATCAGACATCAAGGAAAGAAGAGAGAGCCAAGACCAGTATTCTTGGAAAGCTGATTTCTTGGATGTTTTTATTGCTAACGGATTCGATGACCAGAAGATCAATTGGTTGTTTCTTGTAAGCAAAGCATGGTCCCTTTCCTCCCTCCCTCAGTTCACTATAATATATAAGCATATGTTGTGTTATTGATCATTGAACTTTGTCCAGGAGCTGTTCTCCGCAGGAACTGATACAACTACCGTAACAGTAGAGTGGGCAATGGCCGAGCTGATCAAGAACAAGCAAGTCATGAACAAAGTTCGTCAAGAGCTAAGAGAATTCAACCAAAATCCCATAAAGGAATCTCAAGTAGCTCAACTTCAATATTTAAATGCATGCGTGAAGGAAACTCTAAGGTTACACCCGCCAGGGCCATTTCTCATCCCACGTTGTGCTGCTGAGACCTGCAAGGTAATGGATTACACAGTTCCAAAGAACTCTCAAGTAATAGTAAATGTCTGGGCGATCGGGCGAGATCCTTCTGTATGGGAAGATCCATTATCATTTAAACCTGAAAGATTCATTGGAACAAGCTTGGACTTTAAGGGTCAGAACTTTGAGCTGCTACCTTTTGGAGGAGGAAGAAGAATTTGTCCAGGACTACCTATGGCTGCAAGACAAGTTCCTTTGATTTTGGCCACCTTGATTCAGTCCTTTGATTGGTCTCTTCCAAATGGTGAAGATCCTCAAGATTTGGATATGAATGATAAGTTTGGCTTAACGTTACAGAAGCAACAGCCCTTACTTCTTGTTCCTAAACGAATTCAAGTTGAAGAAACTGCATTGAAGTCTTAGTTTCGATCATCTTGTTGTGAGTTAAGTTCGGGTCTTTGATTTTTGTCTTCAAGATTAAAAGTTTCACTATAAATTATTGTAATACGCACTTGAAAAGCAGCGATTGGTTCCTCCAATTAAGAAAAAGAGATATTAAGTTTGGACATCTAGCTAGTTCCTAACTATTCATGTAAAGATCAATTACTTACTCATTTGTCGTTTCGCGGCCGGTCGTAGGAAGTCGTTAAATGTCCGATTCTAACAAGACAAGCAGGTGAAAACGACTAATGCCCTGTTGATTTTGGAAATTAAAGAGTATGTATAAAAAGATTTTCTTATAAATTCTTAAAATTTTGAAGTGAATATTGTTAAGGTTAGAATTTAGAGGGTAAAATTTAAAATGTATAATGCAAGACAGAATTTAAGGAAAACTATAATAGGTGAATATTTAAATTGAGTTAACAAAAGTGAAAAGGAAAAAATGTCAATCTAAACAAATAGAGTAAAATTTGTTATAATATTTTAGTAAAGAATATATCTACAAAATTTGATATGAATTAAAGTAAATCAATGAAAATTTAAAAAGAAAATTTTGATCAATAGCGAAAATAACCAATATACATGTGAATATATTAAACTTGAATGAAGGCAAATTTGTGGGCGATACCTTTTGAGCAGTGGTGAACTATGGAAATGATTAGGTAATTCAAGTTCATCCAAATGAGACCTCTCCAATAGGGAGGGTCATGCTCTGTGTTGCGTTTCATGTACAAGGAACAGTAACCCATACAAACATTCATATAATAAATCTCTAATGCGATGCCATATGTCAACATAAGAAGGTAATTGACAGCACGTGTTGATTGCACTGTAAAATTTACCTGACTCTGTACGTTAAAATTTATAGTTGTGGTGAGTCGAGATCGAATCAACATGAAATGTTCAGTTAATTTCCATAACGAAATTAATTGATGGAAGGAAAATATATGAGAGGTTTTTGGATTTTAATTAGAAGTTAAAGTAAAAGTGAATTATCGAAAATAAATTAAAACAAGCAATTGAAAATGAGAGAAGTGTCAAATATAAGTAAAGTCCAGTTCTAAGTCTCGGCCTAAATACGATCAAGCATATTCAATCATCCTAACGTCTTTACAACTTTCTTCAGATTATTGATTTGAGACTAATAGAATTCTCTGCTAATCTTGATTTTTCCTTATGTTGTGTTTAATCAAGATACGATAATTAATTAAACCTAACTGCCGAATAACCTAGAATATGATCTCTAGGTTCAATTTGGCAGTCACATTACGAATTGGAAAACGATTAATATAGGCAGTAACTTCACACATTCGGGTTATCGAACCTAAGTTATGTTATTTCTAACGATTAACGATCATTAGATGTTACTCACAAATATCAAAAGTAACGATTACAGATTACATTTGATGTTTTAGCAATAGGTTCGAAATAAAACAATCAAAATAACGTATAAAGATCATTCATCCCAAAACTCAATCAAATCAACACTAATAACACAACAATCCGAAAAGAAATTACAATCTTTAAAATGATAAAAATGACTTAATCATAACTTAGTGTCGATATTACCATTGAATTGACATCGAAAAGCTAGCATTCTATCTCCATTTTTATGCTCCAATCACGAGTCATCTTCTTCGTTTGCTTCGGTGGTGAAAAGAACGAATAAGAATCTTTAAAGCCTCCACCTCTATTATCTTCCACTCTAGTGCTCTCCTATCCATTGATTTGACAAATTAACATGGTGGTCAAGGCACTATTCATGTCTCACTCCCTCTCTCGCAAGCTCTCTTCTGCCGCCACCCCTCGTTACTGTAGCTTTGATGCGACGAATTAAGATGGATGGACAACCATCCTGTTCATGCTTGTTTTAAAACCTCTCTCTCTTTCCTATTGAATGCTACATTTAACGCAGCATATGCATACGCATGCAACGCTAGCATCCTTCTATTTTGGGTTGTGCCCTCCTTCACATTGCATTTTGTTTCACCTGCAAGCTGCATGTCGTTTTAAGCTTATGCTAATGCCTTCACGTTGCTGTTTTGTTCAACATTTATCCACCTGTTGCACTCTTTGCTCCTCACCATCTTCATACATTAAATCACGTTCCATGGAGCTGTCACCTTCCTTTATCCATTAATTGAATTACTAACTTGCATGTCTATTAATTTACGTGAATATATATATGAAATTTCCATGCACAATTTATGTAGCTCACGTTCTTTTTTTCATGTCTTCATTTTTCTTGTTTTTTAATTTTCTTTGTCTCGCTCTATGAAGACAAGTGAGTATTGATCTTTGAAAAATGACTCATATATCGTGCTTTTGACTCACTTTAACTTTTTTTACTTTTGAATTGTACCTAAAATCACAAATGAATCAAAGTAAGTATCTTAAACATTTCCAAGACAATAATCACTAAGTGTAGCATATCAAATGAATTAAAATTTAAACATATATCAGTAACAAATCATCACCTGATTTTGGCAAGTGAACGCAATCTATAGTTTGTCCATAAAATGTGCCTATTTGAAATGAAGTCAAGTTGTTTGTCCAAAATTTATGAATCCTACATGAATTTTTAAATAGTTAGAAACTGAAGCTCTTGCTACTCAAAATAAAGATAAACATAGTAATGTGGGCACTATATGGAAATTGAAAAATGTTTCGAAGATAGAGCAGTTGTAGAAACAAAGTTACAAAGACAATACATCAAACTAAGGTTTATCTTTTTAAAAAATACTATATGAAAAATATTGATGGAATGATCTTTTATATGAAGGGGAAAATGCTGGCATAACCAATACGAGGAACAAATCTTAACTTTGGTCTTTATAACATCCCCGTAACATCTCTATACAAGCCTCTTGTATGTGTTTCTTTCCAACTTAAATGTACATGATAGTTTAAACCAATATTTAGCATAAGAGAGAAAAATTCAGTGACATGATCTTGTTGATCACAACTTTACAAGAATTTATGCTCTCAATAGGTGAACCCCATTTATCAAGAAATGGTAGGACATTCTAAACATTAAACAGACAACTTTAAACTCTGCTCAAGATACTAACAACAATTAAATCAATATTGGTTCAGGAGCCAACTATCCAAGCGATATTTTAAGTGCTTCAATATAGATAATAAAATATTAACAGAGCTAAAATAAAAGGTTCAATATAGTATAACAAGATTAATAACACAAGTCTTTAGGAACATTAAGTAGCAGAATATAAATAAAATGGTGAATGAACACTTTAGGATTCATATTTAAGGTTCCTACTTACTAAAGTCTCAAATTTTATTTTCAAGCCTGTTGTAACCTATGTGGGATTCATCAAAGATTTCAGAATTTCATGGAGCTCAAGAGTTTATATCCATGTGTTATATCTCATTAACGTCTTTTATTCAACAAAACTCCATACGATTGGCCTTTCTTAGTTTAAGTAGCTTCACAAGTTGTAGGAAAAACAAAGATAACTTAGAAATCAAACAATATGTAAAATTTGAAGAACAAAAATTGATTGGTAAACATGAAGAAAGAAAATTAACTAGCCTTCTAGTTGGCTTGACTTTTGTTATCCTACCAGAATGGTTTGAAGAATTCACATACAAGTTGGAAACAAAAGTCAAAGATTTAGAGATTTTAGTGTTATTTATATTCTGCATCCTACATAGCCATGTATCGTCTATTTATATAGAAATATTACTGTTACAGTGAAACAATTTAGGTATTCTGTTTTGAATATTCCTAATAATCTACCCTACTGCTATAAATAGATGGACTACTAATTAAAAACAGATAACCTAGTGTCCTCCTAATCTTTGTATCCACAGATGGAAGCATTATGGTTGAACCATATACCTTTTTCCCTCTACTCTTTCTCATTTATTTTAACTTCATGGTGGATTTTGAAACCACTTGAATATGCTAGTGAGTTTGTGTAAAAATGGGAAGAATTGATCTTGCAAAGGCATCATCTTGAACCTTAAATAAGTGAAGTTTCTGTGAATAATATGATAGAAAAAATAACGACCTATGGGAAGATTCTGAAACATAAAAAAGCTGAGAGAGGATGCAAGGCCATATCCTTCTTGCAGATTTGACCACATTAATTTGTGCAAAAAGGGTAAGAATTTTATTAGTTTCCAATTTTAGTTGCACAAAACTGTTGCAAAAGCATCCTATCAATATTTGCAAGTCACTTTGTATTTCTTTGTTACTAAAATCCAACTCGAAGTCTCTTCTAGGGGGATTAAATCGGTAAGTTTACATGAAAATATGATTTTTTTTCTAGCATCAGACGAGTAAAACATCACATCCATATCTATCTTAGCCTTTCCCATTACAGGTAGGTTTTACTAACAATGTTATCAAGCAAAAAGTCATTATTAAACAATGTCAGTTTTGGATAAACCTCCCAGTATTGATTTGGAGATCATATTTTCAATCGAGCATTTTATCAATGAAGCTCTTGCTAGACAAAGCTTTAGGAGAAGGCATTGATGGTCTAAAGGTTATTCGTTGGAGGGGCATATTTGTAATTTGAAATTTTCCTAGTTCATGTTATAAAAGGAAGAATCTTAATGCAAAAGTTGAATATAGTGTTTTACTTCCCTCTAATCCATATGCATCCATTTTTGTGATTAATTCTCTAACAACAAATGCCAAACTAGTTAGACGTGTCATCTATCATGTGCAAGTTGTACCATTCATTACAACAGTTTTAGAGTTTCAAGAAAGAATAAATTGAAAATCAGGTAGAAGAAATTATGTTTATACATATATGAATATTATAGCTATGTCTTTTCCCCAAAACTATAGCCATTTGCAAGCTACTCACAACCAATAATTGAAAAAATCATGGTAGAAATGATAATTACGAAAAGAATTATCCGAATTAATAGTAAAACTAAATAACTAGAAAAGATAAGTACTGATTGCTGAAGCTGGCTGTATCCACAAATAGTAAAGCAAAAACATTTCCAAGTACTAATACAACTAGAACTATTATTAAATAACACGTGAGAAGCATAGATGTAGTATATTTGAACATTGCACGCATTCACAAGTTATTTTGTAGACTACCTTAGCATAAGAAATGCAAATGAAATTTGGAATTGAACACATCACTTTGCTAATGAGTATGCATGTTTCTGCTAAAGAATTATAGTTCAGCACAATTTTGAACCACAATTTCATGAATATAAAGCTATGCAATAATGCCCCTACATATCCAACTCAATTCCAGGCCTAAAATGTTGGGCACCGTTTCCGGAACCCATCTCTTGAAACCTTAAGACGTGACCTTATTCCAATGAAATCTCCTTAACCATTTTACTAGGAAGTCAATATGGACATACATAACCGAAACTACTTCAATTTATCATTTCATTACTAAAGCAACAGAGTTTGAAAAAAAACTTTATTTACATAACAAAAGCCATGCCATTGGCTTATTACAAAATACAAAATAGAAAATTTAAAGAAATTCCTTTAAGCTTTTGATTACTTGATCTCTTAGCTATTACCTGAAGATGGGATAGAAAGGGGGTGAGCTTGAAAGCTCGTGGGTAACAGTTTATAACGGAAAATAAGCAAAAATCATTGAAAACATTCACTTGTCATAGAAAATTCTCATTGAGTTCATAAAGCACTTATTTCAAAAAATTCTCATCATGTAGTCAAAATCTCAAACTACTAAACATGAATGCATCAAACTTGTTCACATAACATAAACACATAAGCACATCAGAATGGTTTGGGTAGATCTATAAACATGACGTACTACACATTTTCACATAATGGTCCTGTGTAGCCGTAAACTTGAGGGAGTCCATGAAGGAGCTTCGTGCCACTAGCGGGCAGGCGGGAGAAGCCTATAACTTGATCAAAGTGCATGTGATATTCTTGAGGGACTTCCACAATCCCACATAACACATATTCCATAACTTGTAAACTTGTTGCCCAAAAATGGCACTTTTTGAAAACTTGCTTATCATATACATGATATATTATGGAAACCATTTTTGAAAATATGATTTCATAAACATGTTTCAGAGTCTTTTCATCAATCATCAACACAATTAATGTAGCAAACATATAATAATTTCACAATTCATTCAAGAAGCAATAAATGCAACACTTATGATGCAATTGAAATCATTCAACTTTCTTGATTCAA
>JANIPM010000006.1:75602678-75612678 GCA_027478405.1 Erythroxylum cassinoides
TTAATAATAGTCAAACAGTCAACTAACTTTTTAGAAAAATTCTACTAACAAAGTTTTACTGACAAAAACCTATTCAAACAGGCACTTAGACTCAAAACTTCCAAACTCTTAAATTAAAAATTCTTAAAGAAAATAATTTTTTCATTCGTTTCTTTTGAGAGAAAAAAGTTTTAAGTTCAAAATCAGTCTTTTTATAAAAGTATAAAGATAAAATTACGAATATGGATAACCCTTTTCGTAATTTTTTTCTTCTCTCACATGCTAATTGGAATATAAATGTCCCAACTTGTGAATTAAAAACTAATGTCACATTCATCAAACATAATAAAATTATATATCTTACCTTTGCGTTGACGTTTGGTAGTTCCAGGTTTTTTATTTTTTTTGTCTTTCGTATTGTACTTAATGAGTTAATTAAATTCCTGTAAATTAATACATAATTTAAAAAAAATAAAAAAAAAACTGAATCACGCTCTTGACAAATCCAAAATATCCAAACTCAAACTAAAGCAAACTCTTCACTTGATAAGGGGCTCTCTTGGCTTAAGTAAAATCACGAGTTCGAATCGTCCTTATATATATGGTCGTTTAAAATTTGGGGTTAGAATTTTGTTTCCAGCAAGGGACCTACCCGGTTCTAACAGAAATTAGTCTGGATGTAGATAGTTTAAAAATATCTTCCCATAATTGAGGCCCTCCTAAAATATTTCGTATATAGCTAAACAAGAAAAAGCAAACTCTTAACAAATCTTAAATATCCAAATCCGAAACTTAGCCCAAGTAATTTTAGGTCATACCATATTGGTCCTAAAATAATCTATAGCTCTCTGTCAACGATGGGAACAATAAAAGAAATCGTGCATTGCCATTTTTAATGCCTACTGCTGCTCGTAAATAGCTACTTAATTAGCAAACACTCCCCAAATCACACTTAACGCCATTCTTGTTTAAGCATTCAATGGCTTCTTTTTGTGACTATTCCACTATTAGATTTCTTTACCTTTTTTATTCTATGTACTAAGAACTTGTTCGTCTTCTCTGCACCATAATAAATATTCATATTTCTGAAGGCAAGCAAGAGATCAGACTTGTACTTATTGATCAACTCGATCTCATAACCAGCACATCCATGGCTGGTTTCACACAATACCATTCCACTTCCAAGCACCAAAAGCCTCAGACAACCTCACCCTTCTTCTTCAAAACCACCAACCTATGTTCCTTAGCTTTGACTCTCTTGCTCTGCACATTCTCTTACTTGTTCGGAGCCTGGCAACACGGCGGTGTCACCCTCCGGACAAGCTCCAAAACCGCTACAGACACCTTCTCAATCCCATGTAACCCCACAAAAGAGACATCCGGAACAGAGAAACTCGAGAAACCCCTCGACTTCTCGTCCCACCACGTCGCCGACGATGAAACCACTGTCTCGTCGTCGTCAGAGTCGAAAACCTACCCTCCATGCAACGTGAGCTTAAGCGAGTACACCCCATGTGAGGACGAGAAAAGATCACTCAAATTTAACCGACGCCGCTTGATATACCGAGAACGACACTGCCCGACAAAAGACGAGCTTCTGAAGTGCCGTATTCCGGCTCCCTACGGGTACAAAAACCCTTTCCCCTGGCCGAGAAGCAGAGACTACGCTTGGTACGCCAACGTGCCACACAAACATTTAACGGTAGAGAAGGCGGTTCAGAATTGGATCAGGTACGAGGGTGAACGGTTCAGATTTCCAGGTGGCGGAACCATGTTCCCGAACGGCGCCGACGCGTATATCGACGATATTGGAAAGTTGATAAATCTCAAAGATGGGTCCATCAGAACCGCGGTTGATACTGGCTGTGGGGTAAGACTACGTTCTTAATTACTTTATTACCATATTTATCTGTCTTCTTAATTACTTTATTACCATATTTATGTATGTTCTTAATTATGATTTGTGATCTCTAAAATATATTTGACGCGTCTTTTTAATGACCTATATGCTTAATTTGGTATTTACATTTCTTTTCTTGGATTTCTTGGAAAGGATGATAGTGGAGATTGAGAGATTACTAATTCAAACTAATATATTTTATTAGTATGGTAATGGTGTTTAATATTTTAGATTTTCTATGACATTAATTTGCTAGTAGGAAGGATAAAGTAGACATTTTAGTTCAATTTAAAGTTAAAATAATAAACTTAATTTAAATAAATTTGAGTTTAATTCAAATATTCATAATTAATTTAGAGTGGAATTGAACAAATCTTTTAGAATCAATCTAGACAAAATCAACACTAACAAATTATTATTAGTAATATTTTAAAAACCGACTTGTAAGTTAAATCGGTAAGATAAAAAGTTAAAAGTTTAAAAAGCTCAACCAGTATTAAATTGTTACAAAACTGATTAAAGACTGAATAAAATTAAAATTTTTTAAATATGATTAAAAGAAATTGTCCTAAAATTAATTAAATTTTTGTATATAAAAACTTATTAATTAACAAATTTTGATTAATTAATTTTTAACAATAAAAATTATTAAAATAAATTGAGCTGAAAGATTTGACGGTTCAAGATTATTATAGTGGAATCGGTCAAATCAGTTGAATCTTTTACTCATTGATTATTAGAATAATAATGAGATTAAAAGTTTAGATGTTCTATATGATATTGGTTTGCTAACAAAAATGATAAATTAGTTAAAATCTGCTTTAATCTGACTTAATTTAAAATTGATAGAATAAATTCAATTACTAGACTAAATTATAATTATAGACTTAAGAGTATTAAGATTTGACTAGAGTTGAATTTAAGGTTGAACTTAGACAATAATTTTTAAATTAATCAGATTTGAGTAAATTATATTTAATTGGATTCAAGCTTGAATATGATTGTTTAGCTATGCAATCCAACCCTTAGGTATACGAGGAATCAACTGAACTCTAATTATATGCATCAATGATTGTTTCAAAATGAGACTCTAAAGGATAATACTGAAATTTACTCAGGTGGCGAGTTGGGGAGCATATCTTCTGTCACGAAACATCCTGACAATGTCGTTTGCGCCAAGAGACACACATGAAGCTCAGGTGCAATTCGCACTGGAACGTGGAGTTCCTGCTCTGATAGGAGTTATAGCCTCCAAGAGACTTCCATATCCGTCCAGGGCATTCGACATGGCTCATTGCTCTCGATGCCTGATTCCCTGGGCCGAGTCAGGTACATTTCTGTGTTTATTCTGATGAAAACTGTTACATTATCAGAAGCTAGAACATGTCTGTGATCAAATCTATTGCTCTAATTGAGCAGATGGGCAATACTTGATTGAAGTGGATAGAATTCTACGTCCTGGTGGGTACTGGATTCTGTCAGGTCCTCCGATCCGCTGGAGAAAATACTGGAAAGGTTGGGAGCGAACGAAGGAGGACTTGAGTGATGAGCAAACTAGAATCGAGAATGTGGCTAAGAGTTTGTGTTGGAAGAAGTTTGCAGAGAAAGATGATATTGCTATTTGGCAAAAGCCTGTTAATCACATGAATTGTAAAGTTAACAGGAAGATTACGCAGAACCCACCTCTCTGCACAGCTACACAGGATCCTGACAAAGCTTGGTAAGTCCAAAATTTTCTTTCCTGATGAAGTTATTTGAGTTCCTGAGTCCAAGGAAATTTTGCAGGTACTCAAAGCTGGAGACATGCTTGACTAATTTACCTGAAGTGTCAAGCAATCAAGAAGTTGCTGGTGGAGAGTTGGCCAGGTGGCCCGAGAGACTGACTGCTATTCCACCAAGAATCATGAGAGGAACAGTCGAGGGAGTGAAAGCTGAAGATTTCCAGAAAGATACACAACTCTGGAACAGGAGATTGTCTTATTACAAAACAGTGAACAACCAGTTACGACAACCTGGAAGGTATCGAAACCTTTTGGACATGAACGCTTACTTGGGTGGATTTTCTGCAGCTCTTGTTAATGACACGGTCTGGGTGATGAACACTGTTCCTGTCCAAGCCAAAGTTAACACACTTGGAGCAATTTATGAACGAGGATTGATTGGAACTTATCAGGATTGGTAAAACCTGAACTCAAATCCACTTTTTCGGTAAAAACTAATCTGGGTTCTTACAGAAACTTGGTTTTGTTCTCAATTCTTTAATCTCAGGTGCGAAGCAATGTCTACTTACCCAAGAACTTACGATCTGATCCATGCTGCTTCAGTCTTCAGCCTGTACGAGGGCAGGTAACTAAAAATCTCATATCATACACTAAGAACCATTACATAAACTAGAGAAATGTTACGAAACCTGATGTGAATTTGCAATGGCTTGTTACAGATGTGAAATGGAAGATATTCTGTTGGAGATGGATAGGATTTTGAGGCCTGAAGGAGGTGTGATCATCAGAGAAGACGTTGATTTGTTGGTGAAGATCAAGAGAGTAACAGATGGATTGAAGTGGGAGAGTCAGATTGTTGATCATGAAGATGGACCTCTTGTGAGGGAGAAGTTGCTCTTTGCAGTGAAGTCCTATTGGACAGCCCCTGCTGGATCCGATCAACACGGGATTAATACATCTTAGGAAATCTTTTCTTTTTATATATAGATTGATTGCTTATAATCTATATGAATATGATGTTCCTTTTTTTTTTTGTTTTTCCCCACCTTATTTGTTCATCATTGTTCTTGATCATGATGATTCTTTCTTAGGTTAGTGAAAGGCAATCAATGTAGCTTGAAGCCAATCTCTGCCTAACGAGAATCCTTACAAATGATACTTCAGATGTTAGTTAAGTTTAGCATCTGTCTGATTCAAAATTAAAGTGTTAAATTTTGTTTAATCAAAATTTCAGTACAATCTTAAATATTTAAGCTTATATTGAATTTTAAATTAATAGTTTAAATTAAATTAATTAAATTTGAATTGAGCCAAAAGTTAATAATTTAAGTCAAATTTAATTGAAATTTAAATTTTGAAAATTTTTATATTTAATTTTAAGATTATATTTTTAAAAATTTTAAATTTTAAATTAAAATTGGATTAGCTCCAACGTGTAGTATTATGTTTTTAACTATCTAAAGCACTTCAACACTTCCTTGATGATAAACCAAAATTGAGATTAGGTGATTCACGTAACCAGTCAATGGCATCCACTGAGCCGCCATCTATAAATTGAGCCAAATCTGCAGGAGAATGAAACAGGTAGAACGAAACAAACAAGAAGAAGAGAATCGTCCCAGATCAGAAATGGCAGCTCTCACGTCCCCTATCTCCCTAACCTTGAAAGCTGCTTCACTGTTGCTTCTCTTGGTCATTGCACTTCCCTTGCAAACTCAACTTGCTGGTGCTCAGGAATGCTCAACTCAGCTTAGCAACCTCAACGTATGTGCGCCATTTTTGGTGCCTGGAACATCCAACCCCAATCCCAGTCCTGATTGCTGTAATGCTCTCCAGGCAGTTCCTCAGGACTGTTTCTGCACCACCATCCAGATTGCCGCTCGTCTTCCATCCCAGTGCAACATTCCACCACTTAATTGTCCTACGGTAAGCAACTTATCTGCAATATTTTTTTAATCCTAAACAAGGGTAAGGTTTCATTGCATCAATGGTGGTCATCCTGAATCCAAAAAATGGATCCAACACTCTAACTTCACTTGTTTCTGCAGTCGTAAATGGAGAACACAGCAGAGGAGCGACCACCAGTGAATAATGCCGGAGCATCATGCTCTTGAAAGGAACACGTTCGAGCTCTAAATACTAGTTCTTTGTTATTAATTTCTGTCTTCTTAGTTTCCTTCTTCAAATGTAACACTGTCTGCAACCAAGCTGAAGCTCCTCAAGAATAAAATTACATTACTTCTGGTTAGAGCTTATGCTGAAATTTTGCTTTCTACTACTCCTGAATCTTATAAATAATGCAACAACAACAATAACAACGATGGCGAAGAAAACAATTCAATAAAAATCTTACTTAAGCACTACCACTTACTCACATTTCTTTGTCAAAATGGGCTCCCTAATACTAAAACACAATGGGCTTAGCAGCATTCATATGGCTACTAGATGAAGTGACCCAATTCCCATAAGCGAGGACAAATATGGCATTTAAGGCTATCATGCATTCATGTTTTTTTTTTTTTTTATTAAAGAGAAACTGCCATCTAAGTTGAACATTTTGTTATTGGTGTAACCTATTTTGATATTGCACTTATTTTGATATTGCACTTATCGGGTGCTAACGTATCTTATTTAAGGATATATCGGAAATGTATTTCCCTATAATTATTTTCTAATCGACAGTTTTCCTTTAAACATTCATATTAGTTTAAGCAAATACAGATTATCTTAATGATTAAAAGTTAAAACTCACTGTCAGAAAGAACGGACGTTATAATTCCGTCAGCGAGTGGTTCACCAACTTTAGCAATGCGAGTGAGACAGATTTCTCCAAATTGCTACACACCTCATTCCTTAAAAGCTTAAGCCCTTCCCCAAGTTCTGTGCTCACTCCAAAGACGTCTTTTCTTAACACAAAAGCTATGAGACATGGGCTTCTTCCGGCGAATTTTTGGCGCTAAGAAAGCGGGAACCTCGTCTCCGTCCAAGGAAAAGAAGCGCTGGAGCTTCTCTAGATCTTCAAGCACCGCCGCTACGCACAAGGCCGAACCCTTCTCAAATCAGTTTGATGATAATTTGGACGCTAGCAAGCACGCCATAGTCGTCGCCGCGGCCGCAGCCGCAGCCGCAGAAGCTGCACTCGCCGCGGCTCAAGCCGCTGCCGAGGTCGTGAGGTTGACCAGCGCTGCTGCTCCTGCGACTACTGCCGCCAGTGGGAATCGTCCTCGGAGAGCGGTGGAACTGGCGGCGGTTATGATACAATCGGCATTCCGTGGTTATTTGGTTAGTCTTATATTCTCTAATTCATTTATTTAATTTTGTAATTTAAGCTATTTTCCATTTTTCCTTAATCAAGATAATTAATAAAAAAATAGAATTAAATTATATATATATATATATAATTTTGAAACAACTTCTTGTCGGAGTTACTTTTTCGTGTCAGCGAGTTCATACCATCCGATGTTGTCGTTTCATACCTTTTTTTTCCTTTTGATTTATTCTTACTTTTAAAAGATATTTATATGATTGTAATCAATTTATTTTATTACTTATTATTAAAAATATGACATAAAAAGGCACTTTAAAAAGAGAAAAGGAAGGATAAAGTAAAAAAAAACGGGGGGAGAAATGGTTAGGAATATGAGCGCCGACAGTTTAAGTTTGTTGGAGTGATATCACAATCATGACCCAAAGCGACCAGTCCTTATTCTCTTGTACGGTTCTGTTTTACAAATAAAATGAACATGTCGTTTTCTTGCCTTTAAGCATCTTTTTTTAAGCTCTGTTCACACGTGTGTGATGTGATGTCGTGTGCTTTTCTCCTCCTTCTGTGTGTATACGTGTTATTTTTAATTTTAAAATAATAACTTTTTAGATAAAATAAATAACATATTTAATACTAAAATCGAATACAAGTCGGTAGTGTGTTGACTCGTAGTCAACTCTGGCGGTAGGGTTGTCTGTCTTCTCTGGTCATAATTGTTTGCTGATTTCACACTGTTCTTACGTGTTCGTGAGGCTACAGAGTTCTCCAGAAAAGACAAGACAGCTCACAGGTTGTGAGTTCGGTGGCGGTGCCCACATGCATTGATTCTCACACTTTTAATATTTTATTAAAGTAATTACGTATTAAAATAAATTCTGCAAGTAATATTTATATATTTATATTTATATTTATCAAGAATTCTACGTAAGACAAGAATGAAAATATTCAATAATTTATAATAATGTGCAAACTTTTTTTTTTGAGTTAATTTTTAGGGATGAATTAGACCTTTTAATATGAAATCAGAGTCAATTTGTTTCGATAGTTTTTGGCGGTACTCGATTATGTCTCTTTGTTCAATATATTTATCAAATGTTCAATCCTGCTCTGGACTGAGAAGGGTGTGTCAGAAATTTCACATCGGACAAGCATGAAAGCATTCAACAATTTATAATAATATGCAAACCTTCCCCTCTTGAGCTAGCTTTTAGGGGTAAGTTAGGCCTTCTAATAATATTACGTATATTTTATTATTAATTTTAATAAAAACTTTACATTTTTAAATTTTTTAAAATTAAAATTTACATAATTTTTGTGGAGTTAAGAGTTTCTTTAAAATTATTTAAACTATAAGATGACTCTTTTATCTTTTACCTCATTTTAATGAGTGAACTTATTTGTACTTATGACATGGAGGTCTGATCTTCTCGCTTTTGGTGTTTACTTGTTGACACTAAAAGGCAAGGAGGGCTCTGAGAGCTCTGAAGGCGTTAGTGAAGCTTCAAGCACTAGTTAGGGGTCATATTGTGAGAAAGCAAACAGCAGATATGCTTAGACGCATGCAGACGTTGGTGAGAGTGCAGGCTCGAGCTCGTGCCACTCGTTCTTCCTTATCAGAATCTTGGCGTTCTGCCAGCAAGTCCTCCCGTTCTCATTACGCTGTGAGCCCTCATTCTTGTCAGTTTCTTAGTTGTTTTCTGTTTGCACATTCGTTCGCCCGAGTTGATCAGGAGTTTGCTAAATTCAATGCAGAGATGTGGATCGAGCTCAAACCTTGGGGACATCATCGGAAAAGCCGGGACGAAGTTTGGTTCAGATTGGTTAGAGCGGTGGATGGAAGAAAGTTTGTGGAACAATGAGCAGACTCCGGCGAGAAACCGATGCGCAGATGATCACAAGAATGACAAGATCCTGGAAGTAGATACTTGGAAGCCTCAGGTAAAAGCTCACGTCTTGGGTTCACATTATAATCATCAAAACTTCACGGTGCTCGAATCTCCATTAAAGATGCCGCCAAGTTGTATTAAGCTTCCTGCAGAGAACAGTCCCCGACCACTTTCTGCCTCGTCTAGACCTGGAAATAGTTGCAGAAGAAGTCCTTTCACACCCACAAAGAGCGAATGCATGTTCGGGTACTTCAATGGCTACTCAAGTTATCCAAACTACATGGCTAACACTGAATCTTATCGTGCGAAAGTTAGGTCGCAGAGTGCTCCGAGGCAGAGGCTATATAGTGGAAGATCTTTTCAAGGTTTTGGTGATGCAGATAACTATTCAGAGAGGAGTTTTGTTCAAAATACCAGCTTTAGGAGCCGAGGTTACGTAGCTTCTGGCCGTTTGCATAGACTAGGGAGTGTTTCCACTTTACGATGACACAGTTGGCGTTTTTCTCACTATTTGTCTTTTGATCTTTCCTTTTCACTGTGTGGATGCTTAGTGTTGTAATTATTTGTCCATTGTCAGAAATTGTTCTTGATGAATCGAACCTCCTTCAGGCCTTTGTAAGTGCGTCAGGTGGATTTCACATAACTTCCAAATTGATGATATAGTCAATTGTGTTCAAATGTTATTACAAGTATAGCATCAAACATATTTTGTTATGCTAATTTTGCATTTGATTGACCTGATTTTTCATAACTAGTCTGATTTGAAATAATCTATCAAACAATAATTCAAATTAAACAGTTAATTTTGAATCTTTTTTTTTTGCCATGTAAACTTAATATAAGTTTCAATTTTATGGCTGAATTTGTAGTGTTCAAATGTTGTTAAAAGACTTGAATTGCATAGCATTAATCACATTATTATCTGCTAATTTTTTGCCGAATTGATTTTATAATCAACTAAATTTAAAAAATATAAAAAATTCAACATATTCAGTTCATAATATTTCCCATTTTACTAGAATTTAGGAAAGTTTATAATGTACTCAATATTGCCTTTTGTATTTTTATATAGAGACTATTTGTATAATTTGAACACGTAATCTTATGATCACATATTAACTTATGACTTTATATTTAAACTAACCAATTAATTTCAAATGGTATCCAATTCAAACTTTTTTATCATGCTTAAGTATCATTCATTGTTATGCATAAAATCCTAAGAGGTATAAGTGAACTACGAAGCACA
>JANIPM010000006.1:75693600-75710593 GCA_027478405.1 Erythroxylum cassinoides
TTAATTAAAAAACAAAGAAATTGAGATTGACACATAATTTGTTAAATTAAGTGATGTGTCAATCTCAATTTCTTTGTTTTTTAATTAATTTTTTTTGGAAATTTTCAGAAATAAATTATATTAATTATTTTATTTTAATTGCAATATGTTTATTTGGAAGGAAAGCTTGGTTAATTAGTAAGGGAAAAAAATGAGTAAAGAACTGAAAAAAAATAGTTAGTAATACATTATAATTAGATAAACAGCATCTTTATATCTCCGTATGAAATACTTCATACCTTCAATACAATAAGAAATGAAAGTTATACCCTAAAGTGAATCCAGCACGCCTGCATACCAAATTTGTAAAGTAATGTCCTTTATAGACATGAAAAAAAGGAAGAGCTTCTTAGAATTCGTAATTTTCTAATTATAAACCTCCTTCAAAACAAAAAACTTCAATTTATGGTGTTTATCTAAGATAGGTGTATTGAATTATTAAGTTTAGAAAAGATAATTCTAGACTTAATTATGATATGGGCAATCAAGTAAATTCAAAAAGATTAAGTTGTCTAACAGGGTAGGTGGAAAATACCAAATGTGATAAATGCTTGGGGTAATGTCAAGAATTCAATAATGATTCTGTTGGCAGATATTGGTTTGGTTACGGTGCATTCATTCCATCCAGCTTATTGGAGATTATAGATAAACTTGACCATTTAGAAGGGAGTGGCTCCCATGTATGCAATTAGTGTAAGATTAAGATATGTCTATGTTTCCATTAAGCACTGTTGTTAATAACAAAGTAATAATTGTAGAACGTTTTATGTGCAGATTCACAAGTTAAAGTCTACCAATCAGCTAAAGGTAGAGCCTAAATTAGATCGTATAAACAAAGAGAAATAGTCAATATATGCTATTCGGATTTACCTGAAAGCCAGTTAACTCAAACTTGATTCGTTCCTTTTAAGTCGGGCTGAGTCGGTCTTGTCATCCCTAGGATTAGCTTAGGCTGAACCAGACTTCATTTTGGCCCCACTTCGATTAAGCTCGCAAAAAAGAGTAATAAACAATGAAAGCAGTAAGGCAGCATATGAACAGTAGGACTAATCATATATATATACACATTAGCGTATCAGTCACAAGCTGAACACTCTGCAGAAAGAGCAGATTTGGGGAATCCTTTGATCCCATACATAGCTACCTAGAGGACGATGTGTTTATAACAACAACAAAAAACAGACAGAAAAAGGATATAGCTTCTCTTTATGCCTGTTTCAACATGGTTTTATTCTATTTTTCAGCTACCAGAAAGTAAATAACCCAGAAAAGAGTTCACATCCCTCGTCCTGTCCAGAGAAATACTACCTCAAAAGGCTCTAATCAAAGAGCAAGAGAGCTGATTTCATCAGCCTTCCAGAGCCCTTCCTCGTACTTGTACCAGCGCATGAGCCCTTCGTCATTTTTCGTTCGCTGACACATGGTGCAGGAGTTATTCATGCACGTCAAGAATTCGCGTAACCGAGACGCCTTCTCCAGAATAGTTTTGTCAAGCTCACTCATTACTCTTTTACGTATTGGAGGTGGCTGGACATCTATCAGCAGGCAATGTGATATATTGAGAACTTCCAGTCGGTGCAAATCATCCAAGATGATAACCAATGCATCCTTATATAGCATTGAGCAACGGAGGCTCAAAACCTTCAGA
The DNA here is from genome assembly GCA_027478405.1 of Erythroxylum cassinoides. NCBI lineage: Eukaryota > Viridiplantae > Streptophyta > Magnoliopsida > Malpighiales > Erythroxylaceae > Erythroxylum > Erythroxylum cassinoides. Next base: position 75,695,288 of record JANIPM010000006.1, read on the forward strand.
TTAGGAAGATATTGAACCAATGCGGATGCAAACAAAATGTCAAAAGGACCCATAACCTTGAGTTCCTGGAAGTTATTGCAATTTTTGCCGATTTGTTCCATCAGATATTGGGGATTTGCTATGCTAGGCATTGTGAGGGATTCAAGATCAGTCCACATAGGAATCAATTTGGTTATTTCATTCTTTATTCGATTCCACGCCGGCAGAACAAGTCTTTTAAGACGGGGGCATCTGGAACACAGAAATTGGAGGTTAGGTTATGAGAAAAATCCTGATAGCAGAAAAGACTGTTATTTTCCCTCATAGAAACAGTAACAGCATCCTTTAATTTGCCGATATCTGTCCATGGCAGAAATATGTTAGTACAATATACTTGTCTATCACAAGTTCACACTACATCACCTCATAAGAAATAAACATACTTAATGTAAAAGTGTGAACTTCCTTCAGCATTTAGTCTAACTCTGGCCACAAACCATCCACCTTCAGTCATCCAAAACAGCAATAATTCCCAATGCAAAATCAACAGAAACTAGTTAACAAGGGATAAATATAAACATCTGTTTCATGCTAGCTTGTTTCCAGCTGAGCGAAAGCAGGGCTCTGAAGTTAATATATTACTGTAATGCATTGCCCCAAACAGGGCCCAAGAGCATCCATTTCCATCCCACTAAATTTCAGCTGGCACGTGTCATTTCACCATTAACTAACATTCAGCATCAAACTTCTTTAGGAGGCTTTAAAAGTTATATAACAAGATGAAGTATGTAACTTACTTTTTAGCAGTATAAGTCAGCTGCTCGTCACTCACATACAAATCGAAGCGAAAAATCAGTGATGTTATGTTTTCCTGGCTGAGATTCAAGGATATTTTTAATACACGGGTCAATTCCTTGTCAGATCGACCATCCACATACACATATGGATCCAATGGAATTTTGATGAAATTGGACTTCTGCTTCGACAAATCAAGAGTTTTCCAAAGCAATGGATCACAACAGGCTCTACGCCATCCACTGCAAACATGAGCAATTTTTCCTGAAATCAAATCAATTATGCTGAAAGACTGAAATATCTTCACCAACATATCGTTGTCTAGGTCCTCCCATCTTCTTGTGAGTGCAGAACGATCTTCCATTACTTCCAATACGGCCTAAGGGTCTCAATGGATCACAGATACTACATTAACAAAACAATGAATCAATATACCTTCAACTACATAACTTCCATAAACAATGAGTTAATAAAGCCTCTAAGCAGCTAAATTCATTGCAATTCCTGGTTTATTCCCATGTTCCACTTGGGGAAATGATATAATGCCTATGATTAGCAATGTCATTTGTTTGTATGTTTTCTTACACTTGCTCAAAATGTCCATGGGCATGCATGTATCTGCTGAATTAGACTATATAAGCATTGCTAGAACCTAGTGATGGAATGAAGTCAAGAGCACACGCCAACCATCACTACCTTTTTGTTTAGAGTGTTACCAAAATTATCTACAAAATGAGCCTCTAATAAGACTACTTAACAAATAATAGAAAGTTAAGAATAGGGTGTTTCAGTAGTGTCAGGTAGAACATTACAGACTAATCCAAAATTCAATATCAAATAAGTTAACAGCTAGTTGTAAAGTAGATTGTACGTCAACAAAGGAGCTATAAATGAGCAAGTGCATTATTGACATCGCAATTCGTTGCGATTGTGGTCATAGTCATATGCTGTTGCTACCTATATGTGAGTAAAGGTCATCTACAGCAGCATAATCCAAATATATGATCTAAACTTCCTCAATGGATGGAGAACATTCTTAAATAGACTCAGGATTTATCATGGTTGCAAGTTTAAGCAGTGAAACTAAAACAAGTGGTAAAAGCTTTCAATAAGAGTTTTCCACGAAGCTGAAAGCAAACAAATTACACTTATTCAATTCCGTTCTAACAAAAGTTGCACAAGATCAAAAGCAAGTACATCATGTTGAGTGGGTATATCAACAATACAAAATCCACCTAATCATTAGTGAAGCACTTCCAAACAGCCCAGAAGTCAAACAACAACAGTTAAGGGTCAACTTTAATCACTTTCTTGAAAGTAATCAAATGCCCACAACTTCGCAGAATATGATGAATTTGCTTTTCAAAGAATCAGAATCAAGTAACAACAAAGCCTTGATAAACAAGTTAACAATCAAGTATCAATAATGGGGATTCAGTTAAAAGAAGCAATCTTAACAAGTCTTATAATTTAACCCTGAACCATCCTCTACATGTATTAAGAAAATTCAACACAAGCAGTCCACGAAAGACTACTGGAAAAGAAATAACCCACAAATACAACTAAGAACCCACTTAAAGAAATGAAAGCATCAGCTTTACCCTAACAAAATAGTGGCCTCCATTAACAAGATCTCAATAATAAGCCACAAGTGCAGGTTAAACAACAGAATTCACAGGCGTTCACGAAGAAAGACACAGACTTGCAATCCGGAAACACGGAATTCAAACACCCCAGAAACAAATATCAACTCCAAACTCCAATTCCAACAAAAAAAGTAGCCAAAACTTAACCGAGATTACCCATCAGATCCCTTAAATTCACCACACTAAGAACATCAAACTCAAATCAAACAGATCCATGATTCCATCCCAAAACTTACACTCGCAAAATCATACAGACACTCGACAACCGAGAGCAAAATCCTCCCTTGAAGCCACGATCCACTCCTCAGAGATGATGTGGCTGGCTTCCAGTTAGAGACAGACAGAGAGGTGAGTGATGCAATTAAAAGTTTTCATTTTTTTTTTATGGGCTTTTTTCCTCGAAATGAAAAGGAAAGAAAACAAGTCTAAAGTCTCCAATTTTTTACCAAAAATATCCTTCTCTTTTTTGTTTTTTCACTCAGCCAAAGCGTATTTGACCATGTCAGTGCAATAGTGCATACCCCAAGCAACACAAACTTTGTAACAGAGCAGTCAAGGGGGTAAATATCCTTTCTTTGTTTGTTTTTCGAACAAAACAAAGAGCCCTGAGTGTGACAGTTTATGTTTGAGCAACACAAACCTTAAATCAGTCAAAGGGTAGAAGTAGAACTCAAATTGGTTTTCCAATTTGAGAGGCTGACAACAACTGAGACTCTGGTCGTTTAACAAACACATTTGTTAAGGTAGATCAGTTGTGCTAACATGGTAAGAAATGTTTGGTGCTTCTTTCATCACCTGGAACTAATTCACCTTCGCATCTGCCCTGCAATGGGAGCAGGCTGTGCCTGTATCAAAATGTGCTATCATCCTTTTTACATCAATAGATTTCGAAATTGCTATTTCTTAAATATATATTCAATAAGTCTTTGAGTGGTATATTAATTTATAAATTATGTATTTTAATATTAGATCATTCAAAGACTAAGTGATACCACTGTCTTTCTGTCATCCATGTCTCACAATCTTTGTATCTCGAAATTTCATTAAATCGAATTAAAATTTTAAAAAACATAATTAGTAATTATTATTTATTAACCACATTAAAAAAATTATTGAATGCACACAATAATTCATAAATTACATTTTTAATAAGTTATTTGAAGAATAAAATGGATATATGAAAATACTTACCATCTAAAAAATTTAAAACATAAATAAATATAATAAATTAATTAGTTGTGGTAAATAAAATTCATATAAAAGGTTTCTTATATTTACAATATTATGAGAATATATTTCATTCAAAAAATTATATAATTTGTTGTCATAACAAGTTTTATGTATACATCATCACTAATATTATTTAAAAAATAATATTTAGTTTCTCCTATTATAAAAATTAATAGTTAGTATTAAAATTATATTATTCAGATTACAAAATTAATGATCTCTTACAGACATTTTTCCTCTGTAGCTTTCTAAATATAAACAACTTTATAATTTATGTATTATTCATATTTTAAAAAATAAAAGGTGTCAAAAAAAATCACAAATTGCCAGTAGGTTATAGATGCAGTGCCACTGTTCTTGGTCTTCTTGCCTGTTTCGATGGAGGTTTATTTTTTATGTTAAGAGATAGTTGCCTGTAGTATGCAGTAAAAGACAGAAACAGAGACAGGAGGAAGAAGAAGAGAGCAATAAGAGAAGACAATGTTTAGTCAGCAAAGTCGGAGTAGCAGTCTGAGAACCTGACCAAAATTCATTTGCATAACATCCTGAGTAACCTCCAGCCGGTCGATCTTTGCATATTACCGTATATAATCATGACACATTATCATCAGGGTAAAGTTCAGAATCTTTTAACAAAATACCAAGGATAATCATACACCTCTGCTGAATCCATCCTGGTTACAATGTCTGTTTCTTTAGGTCACATCAGGTAATATTGAGGAATTCGAAGAAAATTATAGAAGATCTGATACTGAGAAACATGATTTGATTGATCACAACAAGAAATGCAAGGGTAGCATGAGAAGGCGCTTCACTTCGGTATCTGAACTTTGTTCTGCTCCTCTAAGCTTGATTCAGATCAATTCAAGGATATTCTAGTTGATGCAATAATTGCAGGTCAGAGCTTTCACAGTATTCTGTTTTTTGACAAAATCTTCCTAATAGATGTTTTGTTGGCTAGGAGCATTACATCTAGAAATGCAAAACAGCTTAAAAGTGGGAGATGAACTCAATTCTTGTTCAAAAGAAACAGCAACTGCAAAATTACAACTCATTCAATCTAATCTTTTAGTGTTTCATTTCTGAATTCCCTGTAAGAACATACTGCGACAAGAATGTTAGAGATAAGAAAACAGACTTCTAGTTCCCTATAGTTTGAAGCTTTACTTAACCAGTATCGGTCCCAAATTCATGTCACTTGTCACTCTCTTCCAAGCAAAACTCTCCATATACCAATATCAGGCTAGAAGGGCATTTCCTAGACGGTAAGTTATGCTTTCTCAAGCTAATGAAACTGCAAAAACTTTATATTTCTGCTCTAAAATTTCTGAAATTTTTCAACAGAAATAAGCATATAATAGTAAAGATTTTCCAGTGTTGCAACAAAGATGAACATTTCCTAATGAAAGAAAACAGCTATTTGTCTCAAAATGAACACCTGAAACATACCCACAACACAAAGCACACAACTTTTTCGTTTGTGACTAACGGGGAGCATTGAAAAGAGCTCTACCAACAATCCCAGTCGCCTCAATATAGCGATCGACACACCTAGAGATACAGCTACTCTCACTTCCACTCAAGCTGGACCCAGGCTTTGAGATGCACTTGTCGAAACATTTGTCTCTCACAGTCTCCAGAAACTCCTGAGCATAAGCTTGAGCCAATTGGGTCTTCAACTGGTCCTTGAACTCCTCCGTTGAGAATTGGGACGACCCAGATCCAGCTGACGGCGAAGAAAACGAATCCATCGTTGATTCTGATGTCTATCTCTTTGTATCGTTGCTTGGTTTGGAGGTTTGGTGATAAACCCTAAGAAAGGGTATATAAGATTTTTCTTCCTTTGTTTGGGCCTACTAAAATGCTCGAGCCTGATTGGTTGACCCAATAATTAAATATTTTTATCATAATTTCAATAAAAAAAGCTTTGTACACATTAAAATTTTGACAAAAAATAAAAATATAAGAAAATATTTCCTGGAGAATTATATATATACATTAATTTATTTATAATATTTAATTATGATAAAGGTTTTATCTTATAGTGGAAACTTTTTAATTATTTTTCACACATTATATGCACCAAATAAAGTGATAATTACTAGAACAGTATCAAATTTTATTAATTTATATAGAAAATTGCTTTAAAACATAAAAATAAAATTAAAAAAATTACAACTTTATGATATTTTTTTGGAGTATAGGTCACATTTTTAGATAAAAAGTAATGACCAGTCTTTGAATAATTCATATATTTGGATTAAGACAACAACAAAAACAACACTCAGTAGAGATCGTATTATAGGATTTAGAGAGATCCAGTAATACACAACCTTACTCCTAATTAGTAGAGATGACGTTTTCAAAATAAATTTGGATTAATAGATGGTGAAAATTGAAACATAAAACAAAAGATCTGAAATCATATATATTCTTTTAATACTCCGTAGCGGAAAATTTATGAAACTTTTTTGCAATCTTTGATTTCTCGAAAATCAAGATCTCTTTAATCCTATAAAATAATTAACAAATCATAATAAAGTAAAAAATTAATTCGTACTTTATTCCGAAGCTTGATCTTAATCTTAATCTTGTCGTATTCCTCAAATGGTTTTCAAAACTAATTGGAAACTATTTCCAATTTATCTGGACTCCTTTAACAAAATTTAATTGAAAATAATTTTCAATAAATTATTTTTTTACTCATTATAATTTAGAAAAAAAGACTCCCTTTTCAAAATTATATAAATAACATAATTTAATCTAATTAGAAAACTATTTATAATCTTATTATAAATTACTTTGTTGGGAAACCAAGTAAGGATCCGATCCCAACAGCAGCAGAAAAATTATGAAACTTTTTTGTAACATTTGATTTCTCGAAAATCAAGATCTCTTTAATTCTTTAAAATAATTAACACAAATCATATTAAAGCGAAAACTTAATTCGTACCTTATACCGAAGTTTGATTTTAATCTCTTCATATCCCTTGAATTGTTTCCAAAACTAATTCATCTTAACCATTGTAGCTGCATAAATGTCCAGCCTTTAATAATATCCACATGATGAGTTGAGAGAGCTCTGTAACTCTTACATAGAGGATTAAGCAATAAATCTTAGCTCCATATAACTTAAGTTTATTTATACTAGGTTTTGAACTTTTAATTAAACTTAATTAGAATTACAAATAATTCTAATTAAATATTAATTTTGTTCAAATAAGATTTAATATCTTATATTAATCCTTATTTATTAAATATTTCATATTTTATCATAAAGTTTCTCAAACTCTACAATCAAATCCAATTTGATTAAATTAACTCTGCTCTCTTCAATTCATTCTATATGTGAGACCTATGAAGTTCCAAAATATGTTGGCAATGATTACGAATTATAATTCTAATTCATGATTAAAATTAGATAAATTAAAACTTCTTTTAATTTATCTTTAATTCACCAATTAAATAATTTACATTTACATATCAAGATTGGCATCTAGCAACGCGTCATGACCACCTAAATATTTAAAAATGTTAAAGTGATTTTAACTAATCTTTTCGTGTATGATTTTTCTGTATAATTCAATCATTTCGTAGTACAATGCTCCAATTAGACCTAAAGCATGGAATTAATGTCTTCACTATTTTGAGTCCAATCATATTAGCTCTCCGCTATTAGCTATCGATTCAGCTAATGAAATTTGTAAACTATTTACAAAGCGTCATTCTACCTTGGCTAAGAATTTTTCAAATCAACACTAATAAAGAACAACAAAACATTCCCCCTAATTACTTTAAGGTGATGAATCATATCTTGATAACTCAACTACCTTCATATAATTCATGCTACATCAAATGAATACTGATTAAACAACTCATGATTAAATAAATCTTAAGTAGTTTCAAAATATAGCAATCCTTATATAAGATAATTTAGGTGACCTCAAGTCAAATGATCACTTCTATAATCGTCATAATGAGAATTTCATAGACATACTAGTAATGTTCAAAATGGATTTCTCATATCGCATCTGTTTAGTGAACTTGTTCTCTAACAAGTGCTCATACGTTATTTTAACATATAAGATCAACTATTTCCTTCATAAGGAAAAAATAATATGTGCTAGTCTTTTATATCTTATTAATGTCAAATTTTAACAAAATAATGATTAAGAACAATTTAAAATATATAAATGCAGTATGAATCTCATAATTATAATCTCAGTATATTTTTATTTGTAATGTATAAGTATCTCGTAAACTTTATCATATATATCTAAATATGTATAAGATAAATAATTTCTTTAAATAATTATTATTAAACTACAACCAAAACGATTAGTTATAGGGCATAAACTAATAGGGTTAACATAATCATTTACCATTTTTACAATAACATCACCACCTAATAGAAATTCTGTTGAGACCAGGATCGCAGAAATCATTTTCCATCTCTAATTGTCTAAAATGAACATAAATATATATACACTCTTAAAAAACAATAACTTGTGTAAAATAAATATTGCATTATTATAATTAGTTTAGTCAAAATAAATTAATAAAAAATTTCTTTGATAGCTAATATGATGATTGTAATTAATTGTTAATGAATGTAAGTGTATTCTATATGGCTTTGACATTCCCTGTTTATTCCCATTATAATTAATTTTGTTATTATGAAATTGAGTAAATACATTAATGATTAAGAAATTTGTATGATTAATTTATGGTAAATAATTTTTTAGTTTGTTCGAGTTTTTTTTGGTAGAAGAAGTTCTAGCTAATACCCTTAAATTTTTTTAAAATTATACTATTATGTATAAATAATAATTCACAAATTACTTGTAAAAATCTTAATTACTTTAACTTAATTTCTTAATTTGAGGATTACAGATCTCTTTTCTTTCTTTTTTTTAATTCTTAAATGATATACTTCAGATAGATGAATTATTTGAAAAATTAACATCAAATATCACGTGACAAAGTCATGATTGAAATTTTGCTAGTGTAAATTTGATTCTTAAGTAATCTCATTAAGGCTTGACCTATGATTGAGTAAATACATTAATAATAGAGCAATTTATATCATTAATATTTTGAGCGAAAAAATTTTGGATTTGCCCTTTTTTTAGTCAAAAATTCGTAGTCAATACACTTTTAAATATTTAATAAATACATTCTTATTGATAAATAATAATTCATAAATTACATACAAAAATGTTAATCTTGTAAGCTTAATTTTTTAATTCTAAGGATTAGCAATGTTTTATTTTAATTTGAACTCCTAAACAATATGTTCTCAAGCCACAAACTCGATCTAATTAAAATTTATAGACTTATCCCGACATATTATGGGCCAAATTATGAAGACAATGTAAATATATGATTTCTATGATATAAATCAAAATTAACATTCATAACTTGGAATAAATAATTATAGTAAATCATAAAAGTGTAATATTAGGTACTCGATTCCGAAAATACTATTATTGAAAAGAAATCGAGAAACTTTATTGCGTTCTTGGTTAAATTTGATTTTTCTTTTGGCTCTCTTGTAGTTACGGAAATTTTATGAAAAATAATATGTTATCTTTATTAATAGAGAGGAGATTAATTTATATATCTATAATTTTTAATTTGATACGTTCGACAAGTAGTTAGAATAAACGATTGAATATAAATAAAATAGAATTCTTCCATTATATTGGTAATTATAATATGACCATGAATTAGGCCACATTCTATTAGAAAAGTGATCACATGTTGCACAACAATGCATGCGTTTGATCACATGTTGCACAACAATGCATGCGTTTGATCGACGATGACTTCACATTCTTTTATGTTTCGGTCGTGGAAAGACTTATAATCATCTCATTTACTAAGAATAGTATAGTGTTTGACATCATCTGCTATTGTAATCCAAAACCAAATCCACTCTTATTAACACCAAATTAACACCACCATGTTCATTAAACCCAACCTAATGCTATAATATACTGTGTATTAACTCTTCGCTCTCAATGTTAATTGATATACATAAAATATTTGACAAGTTTCAAGCTTAAAATCGAATCTGAAGAGGTTTAACAGCACACAACTTTACTCGTACTTAATTGATAGTATCAACAGTTTTGTATATTCTTAATGACTTCGTTATTTATTATAAATTTTTGTGGGAGACCCTAACTACTCCTTTAATTTATATATCAAAGCTTGAACGGTTTGTATGTTCATCACCATTTAACACATCACAAGCTCCCTCTATCTCTTTCAGGTTATAACTGATCCTGATTAACTAGAGAAGTGACTTCTCTGCAGAGAAAATGGGTTGTAGATCTTCAGATAAGCCAAAGCCAAAGCACAGAAAAGGCTTATGGTCTCCTGAAGAAGACCAGAGACTCAAAAACTACGTTCTCAAGCATGGACATGGCTGCTGGAGCTCTGTCCCTGTTAATGCCGGTGAGTGCCACCACTTTTTATTAGTACATGTCAAACCGGTTTAAGTCGAAAATTTGTAAAGTGTGATTGATATCAAGAGTGAAAACACGTTGAGTCAATGGACTTGAACGAAGTCTTCACACAAACATGGCTATTACTTGACATTGAACCCTTGATGGTCTACTTTGTTTTGGTTGATGAGTTCATGCAGGATTGCAGAGAAGTGGCAAGAGCTGCAGGCTACGGTGGATAAATTACTTGAGACCGGGTCTTAAACGGGGCATGTTTTCCTCAGTAGAAGAGGAAACAGTCTTGGCCCTCCATCGCCTGTTAGGCAATAAGTAAGCCAACAAATAAGCTTTAGCCTAACTTGTTATTGTGCTCCATCCCATTACATTCTTTGCATCTCTTCTAAATAGACACCATAATGGACCGGGCCTCTTACCAGCTCAACCCGGCCTCAACTCAGAACGTTATTTTAGTTTTAAGTTCGGGTCGAGTCTCGAGCCATTCGAGTCAAGCCTTGAGTTGACTCTTAAATACAAGTTCGACCTAAAAATTAGTTAACTTAAATCTAACTTGTTGACTTTAGGTTAATTATGTAACATGTTTTTGTATAAATGAATTAATTAAAAGAACAAAGTTAATTTTTTAACCTTTAGTTTAATAATTTATTTTATTTTATTTGGCTTATTATAACTTTAATTTTATGTGGTAGTAGGAGAATCTTAGCTAGACATACAAATGGAAATAACATACTTGTCCATATTAGACCTTGTGACTTTTGTTAATAAACATAAATGAAAGACTTAATACAAAGTGACTAGTAAATTAAACAAAAGGGTAAATCTAGGATACTAGATCTTCTGTACCCATAATCCTGTACTAACTCTCTTCCATACGACTCCATTTATATATTTCTTCGGATCCTACATATTTGTGTGGATGAGATCGTATGGAATATGATTGGTGCAGGGTTATGAGTACAGAAGATTTTGTCCCCAAATCTAGTGCATAAGACTTTCCGTTTTACAAGGGTCAATTGAGAGTCATCAATCATACAGTATCTTGCTTTGTATTTTACAAATAGGTTGTTTTTTTTACTCAAATTTGTAACTTTCTGGTCACAAAAGAGTAATCTTATTGGTTGCTCCAAGGCTTGCCCTCTTATTAGTAAATTAAATACTAAATTTAAATGTTTAGACCTCTAAAATGAAAAATAAACATATTAAATAGTTTTTAATAATAATTTTTAAAAATATAAAGATTGAAACGAGAAAAGAAGTGATTACTAAATTAAACATTAAATTTAAATGTATTAGAGAATTGAAATAAAAAATAAAAAATAAATAGTTTTTAAATGATAGCTTCTAAAAATATATATGTTGAAATAAGAAAAGGTCAAACATGCAAAAATTAGCTAAAAATAAAATCATTGGGAAACAATTTATTTACTAGTTAAAGGTAAGGCTGTATACTATTAGACTTCTTCAGATCCTGCAAATTAGTAAGATTTATACTAAATTTTGTTGCTCAAAATAAAATCAAATTGAAAGATTAAAAGTATATTTTGACTTTTTCGAGCTCTTAGGATCAAATTACTGTGATTTTACGGAAACTAATCATCAAAAATTCAAAACCAATCTGTTTCATTGATCAGGTGGTCTCTAATAGCACAGCATTTGCCTGGAAGAACAGACAATGAGATAAAGAACTACTGGCATGCTCATCAGAAGAAACAGTTGCTCAAAGCAGAACCTGACAGGTTTAGTAAAACATCTCAATGTCTCAGCAATCCAAACTCACAACCATTAGACTGTTCCAAGAACCCTGGAATGCGAATCCCAAATTATGAATCATCAGAAAGTTTCGAAAAATCGTCAACTTATACAGATCAGTCACTTCCACAGATGTTCCAATCACCTAACAGAAGCTCCTTGCCAAAGCTTATGTTTGCTGAGTGGTTTTCACTCGACAGCTTCTCAGATTTAGCTGGTTCGGAGGTTTCTGGAGGTGATCTCCATGAGAATCAATCCTCTGAACATAGTCTGGTACATGGTTACTTGTTGGGGGATGAACCATTTTGCAGTGAGGATTATAATTTTCTAAACGATGTCTCTCCAGGAGACGTGTTCAGTTCCCAATTCCAACTTGATTGTCACAGTACAGCAAGTGATTTCATTGACTTTAACTCGGGAGAATCCCTATGAAATAAGATTGAAACAAACTTTTAATTAATTTTTAACCTAAACAGTAAACACTGTCTTCTTCTGCTACACAATAGCTTCCACACTCTTTGCAAATTGCAGTAACTTGAGAAATCTAAACAATGGCTGAAAATGGAATGTACACGCAGAAACATCAACTTCGTCTTCATCATACACACAAGAAGAATCGAATACTTGCTCTGTTCCACCACAACCAAATAAACAAATCAAATTTTCTCAATAATTATACAGCTAAGTAGAGCCATTTTTAACCAAATCTGTGAGGCTTTTATTAAGGTTAAAAACATCCAAGCAACTTCTTTGGAGATGTTCCTGTTGCACGATACTTAGCAGCTGATTCCTCTGCTTTGAGAAGGTCTTCCCCACGTTTGGCTTCAATCATTGCCCTCTTCTCTTCAGCTTCCTTGTGAATCATTGCTACTTTGTTCTTCATTTTCTCTGCATATTCTGCCTTCTTCTTCTCCAATTGTTCCTGCTCGTTTCCCCAACACCAACCAGACATTAGCAACAGATGAGGTTGAGATGGGTTTTGGTTAGATTTCAAAAGGGTCTCTTGTAAGGTGTGAGTTTTTTTTGTTTTTGGTTACCTCAAGCTTCTTGAGCTCAGCTTCAACAGATGCTTTCCGGCTGTTCTCCCAAGCTACAATGGCGGACAATCTTTTGTGGGCTCTGCTCAAATAATTTTTTTTACCACCATTAGCTGTTAAATGAAACAGAGCACAAGAAGAACAACCCAAGCTAATCAAGCTTGACTTAAGTTAATACTTAAAAATAATTATTATAAATTATTGATTTGAGTATGAATTAAATAATTTTATTAAAATTTAAGAGTCTATTTGAACCTTCATATAAGTAATACTTAATTGATTTATACGTGATATTTATACTACGTATATTTCATCATTATTTTTTAACCAAAATTTTAAAAAATAATTTAGAAATTTTAAAAATTGCAAAAATAAAACTTTTAAAGATAAAGTTTCTTAATTTACAAAACATCTCCTGTGGGTTCACTTGGTGAAAGTTTCAAACGAGGAAGAAGTACCAACTAGAAGGTCTATGGTCTTAGAGTTCCAACCAACTTCCAAGGTGAGAAGAAAATTTGTATATAACTTCTTCTTCTACGGCATCATCATCATACCCCAAAATTCCGCAGTAAAGTAAGATTTGGAGAGTCTAATAGTACACAATCTTATCCCTATATAATAGAGAGGTTGTTTCCGGTAGATCCACGTATAGATGTGACAAAATAATAATTATGCAGGTTAAAAAGTAAATGAGTAAAATCGAAACGCTAATTTATTGTGTAAATAAACTTACAATAAATACATAAATAAATAAATAAATAAAATATAACTAAAGATATATTGAAATCAAAATATTACTCCACTTTTGGATGAAAGAAAGAAAAACAGGGTCGTACTTGTTCTCTGCTTTGGACTTCTCACTCTCTTCCCATGCTTTTATAAGTGACATCCTCTTCTCTGTTTCAACCCTTGCAAGTACAGCATCTTCATGGAATTGAGAGTAATTTGTTCATCACTCATATGGCCTCGCATGAACTCTTAAGTGAAAAAAGAAAAAGAACAAACAATCTTTAATGTTCTTACCTCTGTTGATTGACCCCTCTGCACTTTTCTCTTCAACAGTCTCAGAGGCCTCTGTTTTTAAGCAACATAGTCAAGTTTTAAATGTTTTCTTGCTTGAAATCATGAACCCTAGTACAGAACAAAATCCTAGTAACAACATCCAATAACCCAATTTTTAATCTGAATTAAGAGATTGATATAAAGCATATAAAAAAGAAAAAGGGCAAATAAAAAAGAAAAGGGAAATAAAGGAATAAAGATACAAAAAGCACAAAACCACACCAAAACTACTATTCTTTATACAAAAAGAACCACAGAAATCAATTATTAGCATAAAAAATCAAAAGGGTTGTTCCATTAAATCTTTAAATTGATAAAAATTTATTAAAAAGTTACAATCTTTACTCATCTTTTCAATTTTCTCTTCAACCAAGCGGTTATTAAAGTTAATTAAACTAAAAACAGAGACTGAAACATAAAAAAGAAAAGCAAAGGACACTCTGTTCTTACTCTCAACTGCTTTAGACTCATCGACCTTCTCTTCCGGTGGAGGAAGCGGAGGGGGGATGACCGCCTTCTCCTCCGCCACGTCCTTCGTAGCTTCCACGGTTACCAGAGCCTGGACAGTCTCCGGCGCCGGTGGTGGCTCCGAAGGGGTCTCTGTTTCCGCCACCTTAGGCTCTTCCGCTGCCATAGAAACTTAAAACCCAACTAGGAAAAATGATCAAACAACAGCCAACAAACAAGAAAAAGGAGAATATGGGTCTAAATTTTCCAGAGAAAACAAAGAAATGGAGAGGAAGTGGGTGTTTGTTGAGATATTATAGTTGGAGGAAGTTGGTAAGTACAGAAAGGAAAGAGCTGAGCTGGAGTGTAATCGGTAAGAATTTGCAGGTGCCCGCTATGCGCTGGCAGAGAGTGACACATATTGTCAAATGTGGGCTTGTCGTAATTTTTATATAATCTTTTTTTTAATATCATCCAAATATTTCTTGTAAATGTTCAACTTTGCCCTCTTATTAGCTTTTTAAAGTAATTATTTAGTAAATGATCTAATGCATAAAATAAATTTATAAATTTATATATAATCTAAATAAGTTATTTAACAAATCAATAATTCAAATCTTATTAATAATATATTTTAACTTTTTATAGGGTGTCGATCTAGTCAATGTTTTAAAAACTATATCAAATGTTAAATCGAAGTTTAAGATTTAAAAGGCTCAATCAGTATCAAACTATCATAAAACTAATTAAATATTGAATAAAATTATAAAATTTGAAATATAATTAAAAAAGACTGTCCTTATCTATCGAAAACATCAAAGCTTAATTGTAATAGAGAGATTGTTAAATAAAAATTTATTTATTTATTTTAACTTATAAGAACTAATTAAT
>JANIPM010000006.1:75822025-75832848 GCA_027478405.1 Erythroxylum cassinoides
ATTAAAAAAGATATTAAACGTAAATTTATTTATTTATTTTGATTTATAAAAAATTATTAATTTATTCAAATTGAACTACTAGTTAATTTATAAAAAAATTAAAAAAAAAAATAAAACAATTCAAAATTATTGTATCCCATATTTTATTTAAAAGTAACATAAAAGAAAACAAAGGTTGTCCACTTTGAACTATCTTCCCCCACCTGTCATTTACTTGTCTTGAACGTCATAAAAAGGGACGTCATAGAAAGAAAGGGACATAAAAATATCTTCCAAAGCTTGCTCTATGATAAGTTATCCTGTTGATCGAGACAGTACAAAGGTTATTACTTACACCATAATTTAGAATTATGCTAATCATCTTTACATCAACATTCAAACTTAGATATGTACAATCATTTGTTAAGTTTTTTTTAAAAGTTTTTTTAACATATAGGATAGACCTGATTATATATCCCGAATTGTTTATAAAACGATAAAAATAAAGAAAATATGATATACCAGATTTCGGTTCCATCCTAAGTTCTGAAGTAATTTCTGATGCTAAAACGAGCTCCAATTTTTTTAGGACAATTGAGGAAATTGATCACCAACACTTGATTAATGTCTTTTTTCAGTTTCTTTAAAACGTAAACACTCATAACGGATTAAAGATTATGTATATTTACGAATTACATAAGTAACTGAAGGAGACCTTAATCTTTATATATAACTTTCATATCAGACTTCCTTATCACAAGTTCGATATGGGTCCGGTACACACTAATTGATATTTGTTTTTCTCCCGGACTTCGATTCATTATTCAAGATCATTTATTAAGTCGCTTTATTACTTTTGTTAAGATCCAATGATGTAACTTAACTGATAAGTTATTAAAAATTTCAAAATACAATTAATAATTGTCCAATTTATAGAAAAGGACAAAAATGTTTTAACCTTCGTAATCTTTATTATCGGAATATTATTAAAATAATACTTATTAAATTTTGAATAAAAGGTCAAAGTATTAACAGATATAATAATAAGGTTTATTTAAATCTTTTTGTGAATAATTAATATTTAAATGGATTATTTTTAAGATTACATTAATATAATATGTCTAATTGTCATGTCACAAAAATTAAATATGTCTTATCACCTCCATCTATGATCACTTGTTTTAAAATTTAGTACTCGCACGTAACGGAAAATTAGCCGGATCTTAAATTTTCTGGAAAGCCCATTGAGTAGCCCTAATCAGAGAAGTTTGATTGAAGTCGAATACGAAGAGGAAGAAATGAAGCTTAAATTAGAAATTACTTCCTTAATCGTACGGAGAAAGAATTGATGAAACTGTCGAACCTAATTCAAAAACTTCTAGAGGTTTTTTAGTGGGGAGAGTTTTAGGGTAACTTTGGGAATTTGTTTCAGGAAATTCCGATAGGAGTTTTTACTTGAGGTTGTTTACTACACGTGGATCCTATGCTTCTAGTTACGATGTCCTTTGGCTTCTTTTTGTTATCCTTGTAGCAGGATTTGTTGTAATGAACCTTTTTCTTTTTATAATTCAATTTAATTTTTAGAAAAATTATCAAATAAACTTTTAGATTCGATCTATTATAGTAAAATACAAATAGAAATGACAATAAGTCGAGCCAAGCTAGACTCGGGATCGAATTTAGTTTAAAGTAATAAATTTGCGCTCGAGTTTAAGTCTGATTTAACTCAATATAAACTATTTTTTAATTAAAATAAAAATTGTCATTTTTTACAAAACAATATTCTTTTGTCTATATGTTTTGGGCCTTGAGTTGGGCCTCACCCGAGTAAATTGAACCCGAGACTTAATTTTTGAAAAAAATTAGACCCGGGATGTAATTAACCACTCATTGACCTCAAATTGGGCCACAAAGGGCGGCCCAAAATGTCTTTTCTAATCAGGAACGGCGAGCAAGGATTTGTTCTTCAATTATCTTGAAGAAGAGTGGTCAACAGCATATAATTTGCAAAGGCAATCACAAAAGTCTAATCAAGAAATAGAGAACCGACAAGACAGACCGACATGAGACTGTTTAGGTTCATGAGATTTTAGTGTTATTGTGGACATGTTTCTTAAAGCCTAGGATCTTTCAAGGTTGCTTTTTAGGACCTTGTGTTAAGAAAATGTAGGTTCACGATGAGTCTAAAGATTGATATCTAATTAGTGTTTATTTTATTGTAAACTGATTGTTTGTTAAATAATTTAACATTAAATTATTTTCTTTAGATTTTGTTTATTATTAATTATTTAAAATGATTTCAACGGGATGCTTTTTTCATTACAAAATAAAAAAATAAAAAGGAGTCAATCATCCGAAGAAGAATTAGGCCAAAAATTTGTTACCACCAAAGACTGGGTAACCCCAATTGTGTAAGTTGGTTAATCGGCCTATGTTTATCTAATTTTAAATTATTAATTTGTTAAATGAACTCAAATATTTAAATGATAATAAGATATAAAAAGATGATTTAATAAATAAAAAAGCATTCTAAAAGGCATATAGTGAAAAAATGAAAAGATGGTAATAAGATATTAAAAAATGGAATCTAAAAAGATAAAAGAAAACAGTCTAAACTCTAAAGGACATATGTGGGCCCAAAAAGCCCAATGCATGAAAAGAGAAATAAAAGAAAGTGGAAAACAATCTGAGGAGGGCCCAACCGGGTTCGAACCGGTGACCTCTTGATCTGCAGTCAAATGCTCTACCACTGAGCTATGGACCCCTGATGGTGCCATTGATGCCTAGTAATTATCCTATAAAGAAACAAATTAACTAGCTTCACTGCACTCAGTCACCACCTATTCTTGTAAAGACGCCGTAAAACAGCAGCAGAAAGTAGAAGAACAGCAATGGCGACCCAGCACGGTATCAGATTTGCCCTTCACATCATTACCAATCATTTCGGCAATCTCGTCGCTGTATGTAACCACCCCTCTCTCTTCTCTGTCTCTGTGTATATGTGATCTTTCAATGTGCTTCTATGTGAGCAGAAAGTTTGTGAATGTCTTCTGAGAAGGGGGCCACTTTCTCTTCAGCACGTAATCCGATACACCGAGCTCTCCAAGATTCAGGTTAAGAACAGTTTACTTGTTTTAATCCAACACAACTGCGTTCAAGCTTTCTATCTCGACGAACCAGGTTAAAGTTGCAATCTTTTCTCTTCTTTTACTTTGGATTTTTGTGTTTAGTTGGTTATTAGCCTCCTCTGAACTTGTTCGCAAATGGGTTGAGTAATTTAAGCAGTGATTATTTACTTGGTGAATATCGACGTGCTTGAGTATCTTTTTTCACTTGAAAACAGTGTAATGAACTATGGGGAATTTTGTTTTGCTCTTGGTGTTTTAGATGCCCCGAAATCAACTCAGTACATGGTGTTGTTCGATAACATAATACATCGTGTGAGGTTCTCCAAGTTTTTGGTGACTGTGTCCGAAGAATTTGATAAAATGGTAAGTTGATTGTTCAGTTCTCTTAATGTTTTTGTACTTGGGTTTACTTCAGATGGTCTATCTTTTTGTCCATTGCTTCTTTTTCAGTGTGTAGACCTTACTGAGGCTTTACTTCAGCATGGGAGACTTACATTAAATCAAATTCATGATAGGTTCAACTCAATTCAAAAGGAAGGCAAGTGTTTTATGAATATCTGTACTCATGTTTGATTTATATCCAATGCTGGTATCACTTAAATCGGCCAGTCTTGTGGCCCGAAAAGCAAGCATATAAGGTTGTGATGAATTTTGGTTTTACATGTTGAAATTTAAGTGACATTGGTAACCAGAATTTTCCGCAATATCTCTTCAACGTCTCAGTTTCTACTGTTTTCTAGATTCTTATTATTTCATTATATTTGTATTCTAATTGTTTCAGAAAATTGTACAGGAAATAGCATCAGTCTGGATGCTGTACAAGAAAACCTTCATAAACTTGTTACATCTCATTATGTTGAGCGCTGCCCTCTACCCGAGTCTGTTCTTACGCAACCAGACCAAGATGAAGTTCCTGCCAGGAAGAGAGGTGCCAAGTCTTCTAAGGTTATTTCTTATTCATTTGAAAATTCCAAATTCTTACTTGTCATACTTCTAAATGGTCAAACTAGCACGCTAAAATCTAAACAATATAAAGATGAAGGATCACTGATATTCTTTTGTACCGTCAATTAATTCTTCCAAGATGAGAAATATGTCTTCAGTTGTGCCACAGAGATGGATTTCTTGTAGGCTTTGATTACTCACTTATCTCCTTTGGACCTCATTCTAGATGTTTAATTTTAACTGCATCTTACCAGTTGACCCCTGCTAAGCTTCTGACTTCTTTGTTCTGACGATGGTTTTCAATCTTTATTATTTGTTTTGGTGAATGATTGCAGATAATTGTAGAACCAGAAACACTAGAACAACGTGTTATTGCGGCAGCAGTGCCTGTAGAAGCAAAAAGATTTTCCCTCATTACTGATGATGAAAGGAATGCTGATGCAGTTAAAGACAAGAGTGACTCCTGTACTGAACATGTTGGGGAAAAGGTTGTTCATTGCTTGTTGTATTTAGAGTTATCATTGTCACATGCTAATCTTTTATCTGTACATTTTTAGCGCAAATATGATGCTTTGGAGTCAGATGTAGATAGTGGGGGTACAGAAGAGCAAGCAGTTCTTTGGCGTGTCAACTTTGATGAGTTTATTCGTCGACTTAGACATAAGGTTCAATTTTCACCTCGACTTGTCAACAATTTGTTTGACTTAACATCTTAAAAGTATTTTGTGAACTGGTTACTGGTGTTTTATCAAACATTGAGTTGGAGATTGAATCTTGAAGTTAGTAAATGAAGTTCAAAAGAATATAATAATCATGTATCACATACTATTACTAGAGCTCTGATTTCTTAATATGCTTACTAATTCTTTTTCTTAAATGGTCCTGACATGTTCATTGCAACCAGGCTTGCACTGAGAACATCAGAACTAGGTTGGATGATGGAGCTGCGATTGTCATAAGTGCAATGCTGGAAGCATCTAGAAAGGAAGAGAAGAAAGTGAAAACTGCAAAATCAGGTGATAAAATTTCTCAGATATTCGCTCAAATTCCTGTTCTCATTGTTCATTCTGTAGATACTTCTTGGAGTCAGCTAACGTTTTTTATGCATTAATTGTAATAAACTGCAGCTCCATTATCACTTGATTCTATTTATGAAGAGGTGATTAAGAATGAAATGGGTCGAAATATGACCTTCGACCATGTTAGAGCTTCCCTTTTTCAATTAAGTTCTGGTCCACCATTTGTGATTGTGGAAGATGACTCATATATAATAGGTAATAATTTGGTCCTTTGGTTCATTTCTTCTTAGAATATGACTTAAACTGCTTGACTCAGTAAATTACATTTTGGTTAGTAACACATGAATAATTGCTTAACAGATTTCAAGTGCATTATGAAATTGGCACAGAGTGATGAGGTTTGTGTTCCATTCAGTGGGTATTTGCAAACATAATTTTATTCATTGAAATGATTTTGTAATATTTCATCTACTGAAGGTAGAGTCAGTTGTCCTGAAAAGATACGGAAAGGATGCTTATAGGATTTTCAGATCACTCTCAGAGGCAGGTCGCCTGCTTGAGACTGATAAGGTATTTTGAACTTATACAGTAATTACAAATTTGTTTTCTGAAATCCTGACTTGATATTTAACCTAAAGCTTTGCAAGATCTCACCGATGAAAATTATACCAGAACTGAAATAAGTATACAAGGGAAATTCTGCCTCATGTTGCTTCAATTTATGTATGAGTTTTCCTATAAGTATACAAGGGAAATTCTGCCTCGTGTTGCTTCACTTTATGTATGAGTTTTCCTATTTATCTTCCTCATTGTAGTTTTTCTTTCTAATTGTTAAGATTTCAATTCGTTGTGGTGGGATGATAATCCTGACTTCATTTGTTCATCATTTGTATAGATTTCTGATACAGTTTTTGTTGAAAAGAAAGAAACAACCAACATACTCTATAAGATGTGGCAGGACAACTACATACATATGGAGGTAAGAACCTCCGTTTGTAATTGCTCCTAATGTGGATTAAAGTGTTTTGGAGAAGAAATTTTTGTGTATTGGATTTCATTTCAGTTTTGTACATAAGCCAAATTTATGCATATGCTTAAGTAGTTATAGAGACTTCATGATATGTGTGCTATTGGTGCCGACAAGTTTTCTTGGTTGGGATGATCTTTGAATTTTAATCTATGGTCACTTATTATGAACTTCAATTTTTCTTGAATTGTATTTTTTGGGGGGTTCGTATTATGCTAAAATTGTAAGGACCGCTGGAATTGGGAAATTATCCATTTTATATTGTGGCATTATAATCTAAGCTATTATTTAATCTCTCATGCAGAAAATAGTTGTAGGAACGACAATATTCTTGTTGTGGAAAATAAACAAAGAAACTCTTTGGAAAACTGTATTGGATGAGATGTTCCATGCTGCCTTAAATTTGAGTATTCGGATGGCTTATGAGCTTGAACAACAGCAGGAGGTATGAATAACTAGATGATTATGTTTCTCTGTTCCTTTGCAACACATGTCAATGCCTCAACTTTTCTTCTTCATCACCAACAATTTTGATTTGTTACAATTTGTTTCAGGTGTTAAATCTACCAGCAGATCGACGTGAGGGACCCATGAAAGTCAAATTTGAAAGACTTAAAAAAGTGAGAATGCTGCTGGAATCATCTCAGATGAAGCTTGACGATGCTATTATGCTTTTCCATGATTTCTGAGAAGTACATTTACAAACAAACTATTCTTGATTCTGTTGCATTTTCAGTTTGTTCATCCCATTTTTACTACCTTCCCATACTCTTCCCGCTCCTTTCATTAATTTGTTAGTATAGAATATATGTAGACAACAATTTACCAAGTTTCTGCTATTTTAAAAGGCAAGAAATATCAAATGAGAAGTTTGTCTTTAACTTCCTCTTGTGTTTTCATTTTCTTGCCATTTTTTCCCCTTTATTTCTTGATTTCTTGTAGTGAAAGGAAATTGCTTTTGCCAATTTTCAGATCACTTCGTCTGTTTCTTTATATCTCACCTCTACGGATTATCCGTTGAAACATTTATAAAGCCTAGTATCAGTATGTTTGCTCTGAGATACACAGCTAGAAACACAACTTTGATTAAACAGAATGGTCTCTTACTCTTCTTATTAATTGGCAATTCCTTTAGATATGCACAAAAAACCATTAGCTTCACTATTTTTGTAAGATTAGATGCTACCAGTATCCTAAACAGGAAGTTTGACAGAGTAAACTGGAGACATGTCTGGATAGAAAAGTCCAAAATTCTGTTCAACTCCAGCAGGCTTCTGATTTTCATTGAAAATGCTATATATGTAAGCTTCTAAGGGAATTCCTGGTTTCCTGGGTGTACCCGACTGTGAATTAACTCGATCTATTACATTGTTCACATAAGCTTGAGCAATAGAAATGGTTGTTTTGTCTCCATTTCCAGCACTTGGCCATCCAGTTTCTGCAACAACAATTTGAAGAGCTTCTCCTCCAACTTTCTCGGCCGCTGCATAAATGGTATCAATCATAGCATCAAATAGGCTATTGTACTGCAGATCACCATCGTGCACAACCTCACTTCCTGTAGCATTTCCTAGTGCATAGCTTAATGGGACATGTTCAGGGTCTCCAGCATAGGCAAAGTATGGATATGGATTATATAGAAGTGGGTATTGGTTCGTTACTAGAAAGGGAACTATAAGTCGCATAGCACTCAATGCCACCTCTGAAAATACACCATTTGAAGGCGGAAAGGATGGGCCTATTACTGCAGTATGAATAACTATAGTTACTGGGATATTGATGTTTTCTTTTTTCAGGGCAATGTCTAGGTGGTTCATGGCATCAAATACATATTGTGCTAGAGGCCCTGGAATGACCTCATTACCAGCAGCTATATACCTGAATTTGACTGCAGGACTGTAAGGTATCACATTTGTTGCAACCCATTGAGTTGCAAAGTTATAGTCACCCGCAAGTTCTGGCAAATCCTGGTTTGGAACGCCAACTACAGTTTCTATCCCAGAGTTTCCTAAAGCATTCAATACAATTGGATTTGGATCAAAGAGTCTAATTTTCTGTATGTTTTTAGATTTTAGCAGGGTCACCACTTGATCTGGAGGTGGAAGATTGTCTCCAAGGAGTCCATAGTTCAATCCAATTCCTTGTGCTCCTACATCAAACGCAAAAGGTAATGAACACTCTAAATCAAAAATGGACGGCAATGAATGAAATTACACACAGCAGGTAAGACTATAGAAGATTTTCAGTACAAAGTAAAGTTCACAAGAACCCTAGTAGTTTTCAGCCATTTTAAACAAATATAAGTTGTACATCAGAAGAAAAGAAAAATGAACTCATAATATCCATCTAATAGAGCAGAAGTCCTATCAGCAAATTTTTGTCACGTTTGCATCTATAAGCTTAAAATTCTGGACATGCAGGGAAAGTAAGAATCTTCAAACCTGCATGCCTAAAGAAGAAGCATGCACTGACGGAGAAGAAGAAAAGTAGACTATCCATTATCATCATCTCAAAAACCACCGCTGAACACTCTACTTGGCTTCACTTTATATAGAACAAAGATCCATTATCATTAAATGTGGAAAATATGAATCTAAACCCTTATGGAAATTTATCTCAAAGATCAAAATCGACCCTTGATGGAATGTCTTTGCTGACGACGTGAAAAGGGCAACATGGTGGTCCTGATAATTCTGGTTTTTAACATGGCAAGCATACTTGACATGACATTGTGAGAGATACTGTTGTGTAGCTGTTTGAACCTTAAACTAAAAAAAGAAGATCATGATTCTATATAGGTTAGGTTGGAGTTTGGAACAACTGCATATGAATGAATAGTTGTAGCTACATCCTTGTGTCAATTTTTTTTTTCACTCTTTAAGATTCCTCTTCTTTTCTTAAATGGTAAAAAATCATTCATATCCACCAAATACCTAAATGGCATGTCAAGGTAAGAGCAGAGATTAAGCAGATGATTTTTGCATTAGTAACGTAAAATTTTATTGTCTTATTGTAACTGAAACCAATCATAACTTGCCACGTAACACATTCAATTCTAATTTAATAACCATTAACACAAATTTACAATCTAACTCAGCTACAACATCACTGAAACATTGTATTAAAAGTACCATACAAGCAAACATACTGTTAATACTGTTTGTGACTAAAATCAGTAAACTTAGTATCAACAGTATCATACAATTAAGTGCTTCTAATTCTCCCGTGGAGTCACCTTTAGTCCTAGAAGCTGCCAAAACATGGATGTTCATAGAACAAATGGAAGCTTGTAGCTTGTCAACTATAGAAACAACAGAGATGAACTTATGTGATTCCTTAAGCCTCCCTGATTTGACTCATTTACCAGCATATAAACTCTAAATCTGTTCACTTTTTGTTATTCAAACACTGAATTTACACAATTCCTGCCACAGAAAAGTTGACAAAAGTTATCAGTACTAGTTCCAATAGGATTCACATGCAAGAATTACAATGGTTCAATAGCTACTAGAGTGCCAAGTTTTCACGGAATTGCAATTAGAAGATAGTTAAATCACAACACTGTGACTAATTGTTAGCCTCGAGGACTTGCAACAAATGAGAAAAAAGGAGTTCAAATGTGGCTTATGAAAGAAAAATTAAAGTTAAATCAGAGGGTGCATCGAAGTCACTTTGAATCCTATAAACTGCTTCTCATCATCAAAATTTCAGCAGTTCTCTTATAAAACATAACTGCTCTCTTAAACGTGGTAGCTATTCCAATGTTACTACAGCTATTAATAAAAAATGATCCCACTAACTATTTCTCTTCAGTGGGTATAGTTGTTTCTGAGTCACCAATTCTGGACATCTTTGAGGCACTTCGATAAGCTTCCTTTGTCACACCGTAGTAAACCGGCATACTTCCTGAACATGTGATGAAGTTCCAACCAAAAGTAGAGCCACCTACAATATAGCTTCCTCGAATATAACTATCATCCAGCTTCACGCTAGAATTTGAGGGTGGAGGATGTTCCTTCTCGGAAGATTCTTCCATAGATTGCTCTGGTTGAACCTGCTCTCTTAGTGTTACATCCTCTTTTCCATGCCACGGTTGTTTTTGAAGCACATTTTCAGAGGATAAAGGCTGACTTTCTGATGCAACCTTGTCAAGGGGTTTTATGTCTGAAGTCATCTGTCTGTAGAGGTCCATGAAAAGCTTCATTTCTACAGTTAATAAATTACGTGAATTACAGAAATGCTTAAAACTATACATACAACAAATTACTTATCATAGTTATGAGAAAAAAAAACACATCACAAAAATGTCTCATTTAGGAGGAATGATATTCATTAAGAAACTTAAAAGTGCCTGTAAGACTCACGCATTTTAACTTCATAGGCTGCTCTGCAATTTCGAAAGTCAGAAGTCCGAAGAACCTACATCAAGAGCTCCGAAAGAAAAACTAAAGTCAAGAATAGATGAATATAACATGCAACTTTACATGAATAAATGATTCAAAGAAAGCTAAAATTTTTTGCACATAATTAGGCCCTAACTTCTCATCATATTTA
The DNA here is from genome assembly GCA_027478405.1 of Erythroxylum cassinoides. Taxonomy (NCBI): domain Eukaryota; kingdom Viridiplantae; phylum Streptophyta; class Magnoliopsida; order Malpighiales; family Erythroxylaceae; genus Erythroxylum; species Erythroxylum cassinoides. The sequence continues at coordinate 75,832,678 of JANIPM010000006.1, forward strand.
ATTAGAATACAGTCAGACGGCCAACTGCATTGCGCGATAGACCAATTTTAAGTGTTATCCATTTCGAAAAGAACTTGCTGTCAAAATATGAACTATCTCTATATTTGATAGATACATTACTTACCAATATAAAGAAACTTTCAAAGGATTCTCCATTCAGATGCAAAGTTT
>JANIPM010000006.1:75894263-75910089 GCA_027478405.1 Erythroxylum cassinoides
CATTGATGTCCCATTCATGAGCATGCGTTTTTGAAGGGTCCATGTAGGAACAGGAGCAACAGCTCCACCAGGAGCACAGACACAGACTCCAAGATCTCCATCAGTTGTTGGTCCTCGGCTAGACCTGCAACAAGATACAAATTCAAGTCTAAATGATTTAAATTTTAACTAGAGCACTGACAATGAAATACATAATGCAGGAACATGATTTTCAAAATAAAAACATAAAATGAAAAGGATGAAAACTACACCATGTATATTCAAGTCCTTCAGAAGGAGGTTCAACTACACTGTGAGCACCAGCAGCCATTGCAGGTGAGACATATGCACCAATTCCTATAATGCTTGACGTTGTACCACCAGGAGCCCCGACAGTGCTTAATGCTGGACCACTGTTGCCAGCACTGCTCACAAATATGATGCGGTTTTTATTCACAACCTAATCAAAATCAAAGCTGGCCTTTAGCATGTCATCAAGCATGATATAATTTTCATAGGTATAACACAGATTAGAATCAATACTTCATTAACAAGGTCAACAAAGCGGCCATAATTTGGCAGTAAAGTAGGTTCTCCATAACTCATGTTGATCAGATCACATTTATGCTGCAAAAGATTTGAACAATGAATTAGTATATTACACAAACTAAGATTTCTTGGCACTGTGCTACTCATTTAAATACCCATTAACTTAAGCAAGAAACCAGTAGAAAATAAATTACAGAGCACAACTACAATGCTGCAATTTCCCGAAAAGGGACAACATAAAAGAAGAAATATTAGTTAACCTCATATACATGTATTGAAACTTATCAACTTATAGACCCTACCTCAACAGCAGCAATCAGAGCCCGTGTCAAACCGGTACCTGTCTCCATTGAACCTAACCGCGAGTCTCCAATTTTGCATGAAATCAACTGAGCTCCAGGAGCAACCCCATTTAACAATGGCTCCTAACATTATGAGAATGCCAGAAGCAAGATTGTTACAGTGGAGATAGTGCCATAACCATAATGGTGATAGCTTAAATGACAATACCTTTACCTTTGGGTGGAAGGCAGTCGCAATACCAGCCACATGTGTGCCATGAGGGGAGCAGTCTGTTACAATACTCAAGACATTTCCCTCATTGTACACGTTAAGAACAACCGTACAAGCATCCAACTTGCTAAAAACACTAAACTTCCTTTCAATCCTGAAAAAATAGTTTCCAACAAATTATAAATCCAAATTTCGCGAGATCTAATACGTCCCCTGGGTCACTATTCATGCATTCTCACACATGAGAAGCAGCTGCCATTAATGTTGTTCAAATAAAAAAGGTAGAAAAGATGAACTATTTCATTCAAATTCGTCATGTGCTTAAAAACACAATGAATACAAAAGTCTTGTGCAATATTTTATTGTGAGAAAAAATAAGAAAAGAAATACAAAAGTACAAGAAGAAAAAATTCCAACTAAATAATAATCAATGCACTGCTTTCATGAAGGGGTCACAATGTTGCTTAATTTTAATAGAAGTACAGAGAGGATCTAGGAAAGAACTTCAATTGTCTGTTTTTAGTTAGTTGGTTCCTTGTAGGTTATGGTCTCATGTCTCGCCTCTTTGAAAGATGACAAGCCAATGACTGCATGAACTCTAAACAGCAACAATGTTCCAAAGAAATGTATTTGATTAATATAGACCCTAAAGATGAATATGATCTTTTCAGTAGAATATAGACGAACCAAAAACATAGTTTACCACAATGACCAGAAACAAATCTGTCTATCCAACTAACTAATAATCAATGGACTGCTTTCATGAATTGCTGAATGGGGCCCCAATGTAGCCTAATTCTAATAGATGCACAGAGAGGATCTAGGAAAGAACTTCAATTGTTTCCTTGTAGGCTATGGTCTCAGGTCTCATTCACTTTATACAACACAACTAAGATAACAAGCCAGTGAGATCATGAACTCTAAACAGCATCAAGGTTCCTGATACGACCAAGTCATCAGGCCAACCTGTACAATTGAAGGCTAGACCATGTCAACTATTGCATGACGATATTGCTGCTGATTTTGCTAGATTGTTGCTGATTTTGCTAGTGGATTCCTATTTTTTTGTGATTTGCTTTTCAATTATTTGTTCCTACTTTGCTGGAGAAATCTACTCAATAATGTTGACCAGTAATGTTATTTTCGGCTTTATCTTTTGCTTGTAAATGGCTATAAAAGTGTGAATTAGAGCTTATTTGCTCTCTTTCTCTTTTATTAGAGACTGCAGTATATATATGTACATGAATAGGTTTACAGAATAGGATAGAAATCTGTACAGATATGGAAATATAAACCTAAGATACTATATATCTACAAGATACTGCTATCTAATCTAAATGATCTGATTATGATCAGATCATAATATTATGAGATCTGCATATCATTGACCACAAAAAGCCTAATGCAGCTTATGAAATAAAAAGCCAAATCATACAAACTATTTCACACATCCTTTCTCCTCCTGATTCTTACCTTCCATCTATCACTTTAGAAAAATTACTTATCAATTGGTATCAGAGCCAGGTTAGCTCAAATAAATACCCGTAATCAGAGTAACTCTTATTTCCGCAACGAAGTGCATGACATATTGGGACGTCATGACCTAGCATCGACCAAATTCACCAAACCTTGCAAACTATCCTCACAAAAATACAATCCATAAAAAACATCAAGAGTCCCAGCACCACCAAATACAAGTCCTCACTGCTTCCCAAGGTGAAACTAACCCCTTTGCCCCACCAGAACCCACCACATCACAACTGCCACCCCACACTAGTTCATTACAACATAACCGCAGCAACACCCCCTTCTTAGTAGGTTCCAGTAACACTACCAATTCCAATTCTAACACAAACCACCATCACCTTAAGCTCAATTTCCCAAGTTCGACGGTGATGACCCACAAGATTGGATATACAAGGCAGAGCAATACTTCGAATTCAAAGAAGTAACAGAGACACAATGGATGCAATTGGCCTTTTTCACTTGGAAGGAATTGCCTTATAGTGGCATCGCTGGCTGAACAAATTTAAGGGACCCATGAATTGGGAGGAATTTTCCAAGGCTGTGCTACAACGATTTGGGCCCACTGATCATGATGACCCCTCTGAAGCATTAACCAGATTAAAACAAACCACCACTGTGGCAGCTTACCAAGTGGAGTTTGAGAAATTATCTCATAGAGTCAACGATTTACCTAAAAACTTCCTAGTAGGCTGTTTTGTAGCAGGGTTGAAAGACGAAGTGAGGTTGGATGTTAGAATAAAGCAGCCAAGAACACTTGCCACAGCCATAGGTGTTGCTCGCCTGATTGAGGAACATAATACACTACAAAAGAAATCAACATTAGCTGGCCATAATACACTACAAAAGAAATCAACATTAGCTGACAAGGCAAACTGGACCACGAAGGGGAGCCAAATCACAATAGTACTTGGACTTGCACCAGTTTATAAAACCAGTGTAGCAAACACTAACGCCACCATGCCCACTCGTCGAATAACTCCACAAGAAGCTAAAGAGAGGCGTGATAAAGGCCTTTGTTATTACTGTGATGAGAGACTCGTCCTTGGTCACCGATGTCGTTGCCCACGATTATTCATGATAGAACATGTGAAAGACGACGATATGGATTTAGAAGAAGACTTACCCGATGAACAACAAAACAACACGTCCCCGGATATCTCCTTTCACGCTATCTCTGGTGTGGAGCATCCACAAATGCTGCGACTACAGGGGAGGATCAAGGGGCGAGAAGTCACAATCTTGGATGATGGTGGGAGCACCCACAACTTCATAGATCAATCCTTAGCCAAGAAACTCAGATTACCAGTAACCGTAGACAAGCCCTTTTACGTTGTTGTTGCTAACAAAGAACATATTGAAAGTGTAGTAAAGTGCCATGCAATTATTGTGGACATACAAGGATTCAAAACGGAAGCCGACTTCTACATTCTACCGGTAACAGCTTGCGCAATAGTTCTTAGTGTACAATGGTTGTCCACACTCGGCTTAGTAGAGACAGAGTATAGCCAATTGACAATGACCATCAATACAAAGGGAAGACGAGTTGTGTTTCAAGGCATGAAGCAAGGAGACATAGCAGCTCTTCAGAAGAAGGAATGTTACCTTATACAAAATTCTGGTTTGTTTCTCCACATTACACAAATAGCCACTATATAGAAGCCTGCACAGCCATTACATGATCTCTCTGCTCTCTTAACTGAATTCAAAATACTGTTCTGGAAATCCTAAAGAATAATAAATTATATGCCAAAGAATCAAAATGTCAATTTGGGAATACACAGGTAGAGTACCTTGGTCACCTTATTTCAAAAAACGGAATGGAAGTTGAGCCAAAGAAAATGTAGGCAATTTTAGAATGGCCCACGCCAAGTTCTGCAAAACAAGTTACAGGCTTCCTGGACTTGGCTGGTTATTATAGGAAATTCATCAATAAATTTGGTCAGATGGTAGCCCCTCTAACTCAATTACTGACCAAAGAAGGTTTTCAATGGAACTCATAAGCAGAGGAAGCTTTCAATTTCTTTAAGAAGGCTTTGTCCACGCCACCCATACTCCAGCTACCAGGTTTCTCACAACCCTTTGTAGTGGAATGTGATGCATGTGGAACAGGAATTGGAGCAATACTTATACAGAATGGGCAACTTATATCCTTCTTCAGTGAAGCTCTGAAAGGCTCTACCCTGCTATTATCTACTTATGAAAAAGAAATGTTGGCGATAGTGAAGGCGGTACGAAAATGGAGGCCTTATTTGCTTGGGAAACCTTTTGTAGTGAGAACAGATCAACGAAGTTTGAAATTTCTAATGGAACAGAGAATCACCACTCCAGCTCAGGCACGTTGGTTACCAAAATTAATGCGGTACGACTATATTATTGAATATAAATAGGGAAAGGACAACTCAGGAGTTGATGCATTAAGTAGAGGTGGGGAGAATTTCTTTCTAGCTTTAGCTTTACCAATAACAAATTGGTGAGAGCAATTAAAAATTGAAGTGGGCCAAGACCACTTTTATGAGAATTTGTACACAAAAGGGACATATGGCGGCCAACTAACGCAGAGAGATGGGGTTTGGTTCAAATGAGGGAAGGTTTATTTGAGTCCCACATCAAAACTAGTTCCTATGATTCTACAAGAAGCACACTCTTCAATGATTGGAGGACATTTCGCCTACACCAAAACTCTCAACCGAATAAAGCAATCTTTTGTGTGGCTAGGTATGCGTGCTGCTGTAAAGAAATTTCTCCGAGAATGTTCAACGTGCCAACGGTTCAAGACTGACACCATGGCCCTAGCAGGCTTGCTTCAACCACTCCCCATTCCTGCTAGCATCTAGTCCGAAATCTCCTTGGACTTCATTGAAGGGTTGCCACCTTCAAAAGGGTACATTGCCATTCTTGTAGTGGTAGACCGCTTAACAAAGTACAGCAACTTTGTTCCAATTAAGCATCCCTTTACTGCTTCCGATGTCACAAAGGTATTTGTTTCTCATATCGTCAAGTTGCTTGGATTTCCTAAATCAATTGTAAGAGATAGTGATTGAGTTTCTATGAGCAACTTCTGTTGGTCCTTGTTCAAGTTACAAGGGATAGCCCTTAATGTGAGTTCCAGCTACCATCCACAGTCCGATGGGCAAACCGAAGTTATGAACCGCACTTTGGAACAATACTTTCGATGCTTTGCAGGCGACCAACCTCGTACATAGGTGGAATGGCTACCATGGGCCGAATATAGCTACAATACCAGTCAACACTCAGCCACCAAAACCACACCCTTCGAAGTCGTGTATGGTGTTCCACCCCCTCCCCTACTTCCATATGTTCCACAGTTCCAGGCACATCACACGTACAAGCTGTAGACACACACCTGCGAGAACACACCACCATTCTGCGTGAGTTACAACACAATCTTCAGCTTGCTCAACATTGCATGAAGCTACGGGCAAACCAAAGGCGTAGAGATGTTAATTTCCAGGTTGGTGACTTGGTTTATTTGAAGCTCCAACCATATCGGCAAACTTCTGTGGCATTCCGAAGCTCCTTGAAACATGCCCCTCGGTTCTTCGGATCGTTGAGAAAATTGGCCCTGTGGCCTATTGGCCGGACCTACCACCTAACTCCCAGATACATAACGTCTTCCATGTCAGTCTTTTACGGAGGTCTCTCGATCCCCTTCCAACAGTTTCATCTACTCTTCCTCCTGTGTCCGACACTGCAACCATTATGCCTCAACCAAAACGTGTTTTAGATCGGCGAGTCATACAAAAGGGGAAGTATCGCCCGAAGACGGAAGTATTAATCCACTGGAAAGGAACAGCCCGTAAAGATTCAACATGGGAAAATTTGTGGCGTTTCTCCAAACAATATCTTGAATTCATCCTTGCGGACAAGGATGATGCTAGTGGGGGGGGCATGATACGACCAAGTCAACAGGCCAACCCATACAGTTGAAGGCTAGACCATGTCAACTATTGCATGACGATATTGTTGCTGATTTTGCTAGTGGATTCCTATTTTTTGTGATTTGTTTTTCAGTTACTTGTTCCTACTTTGCTGGAGAAATCTACTCAATAATGTTGGCCAGCAACGTTATTTTATGCTTTATCTTTTGCTTGTAAATGGCTATAAAAGCCTACTGCAGCTTATGAAATAAAAAGGCAGATCATACAAACTATTTCACACATCCTTTCTCCTCCTGATTCTTACCTTCCCTCTATCACTTTAGAAAAACTACTTGTCAGTTCCAAATATATGTCGATAGAGCCTCAAGATGAATATGATCTTTTAAAATAGAATATATGTAAACAAAAAAGAAGTTTACCACATTGACGAGAGAGAATATACCTGTAATTTGTAAGTGGTTCAAAATTAGCAAGTTTTCCACAATCTGGCTCTTCTTCAAGACTTTGAGTGTCGAGAGCCGCCCTCCATAATTCACCATCATGCCATACCGCAGCATCAATAACTGGTCCGTTGTCATCATAGCTCGAAGAGAGAATAACAATATTACTTTTCAGTATAACAAGAAAATGGTGTAAGGAATAGATTTAGAGAAACTAGCACTCACATCAGCCTGCTTTCGTAGTATATCAATTCTGTGCTGAAGATCTTCACGAATCTTTTTCAAGTTTACATCATCTGGGTTAGGGTGCTTCTGGGGAAAAGGAAATCATGAAAATTTTTATATAAGTAAAGAGATGTGCAGGCTATAACTGAAATACTTAATTCAGCTTGCAATACCAGTTTTTGATTTAGGAAACAGTGTCAAATTAGACATCTAAAAGTGCTAAATTTAATTTGAATTGACAAATAAAACAGAACAAATATATTCCCCCAAACAGCAAGAGCACTGTATGCGTCATTGAAATGACAATAAGATCACAATGCCATAAACCATATGCTTTGTCCCAGCAAACATGGGGAAAGATTGGGCATTTTCAATGACCTGATTGAATTCATCAAGTTGCTTGACAGCATTAGCAATTTCTTCATGGTTTTTCTCATCCCATTTCTTTCTTCTCTCTTTCTATCAATGACAACACAGTAAACGGTAAGAAACTTTTTAACTAATAGCTTAAAGGTATAGTTCAAACCACAAATGATTGATAAGACTAGCATCATTCACCTTTAATCGAGAAGTTAAAGAATCCGTGAATAACTCATATATCAACTTGCAGCCGACGTGCCATTCACCAGAGGGGTTTTTCCATGAAGAATTGACAAGCAAAGAAGCCCCTGTACAAGTATTAAAGAAAAAATGCAACAGAGAACATATCAGAGTTACCCATTAAGATATCATATAGCCAAACACATATAGACATAGTTGAAGAAAAGACTGATGCTAATTGAGCCATCTACACTCCCAGTACCTGAAGCCCCGATAATAAGACCATCATCGTCAGCCTTCACCACTTTGGATGTATCAACGTCTCCACTCCCAGTACTGATCAATCAAAATTTTCAGAAACCACGCAGAAAAACCAAGTTTCTTTCTCAAAAGAAAAATCAGTGCAGTTGAATATATACCAATCAATAACATCCAACACTTTCGGTTTCCCATCCGACGTCTCCTGCAATCCAGCAGCAGCCGGATCAACGCCAGAATCTACAATCCATTCATCCATTTCTTGTCAGTAAAACCTTTCCAAAATCTTAACCGCTCAAAAATCAACCAAACAAACAAACAAACCCAATCAAAACTCCAAAAAAAACAAAACAAAACACCATCGCCGAACAAAAATATTGTAAATACCGAATATAGCGATAACCGCGCCGCGTCCATCAAACTCCGGGTGAGCTTCCAGGAAGCGATCGACACCAATCTCCTTCTTAGGCATGAGAGATGCTAAAAACGTCGACTCGTTCAATTTGAAGTTCCGGAGAGAACCGTTATTATCGCCACCGCCTACGGCCGTCTTCGAACCACAAGGCATTGCACTGACTCTCCTACTACTGTAACTACTCCCTCGCTTATTATTACTACTCCTAAGTCTCTGCTGCTTCTTCGCTAAGTCTCTTACAATGTTGTTCGAAATAATTTTCTTTCGGAAATTTGACGCTGTCTTCACCGCTGTACTTGAACAGTAATATTCTTTCACTAACGGACATTGCATTTTTGTTTCTTTTACTTATCGTTAAAACCGAGGTGATGAGGGGTAATTAGGTAATTGAGTGTTCCCCGGTGACGGTGGCGACTGTTAGACGGTGATCGTAAGTCAGAGATTTGTTGCCAATGGATAGCGTGAGCTTGCTCTAGTGGTGGGAGCTTGCAGGGCGCGGATTGGGTGGCGCGGAATTCTAAAATTATCGTATTCCGTTTTTTGCCCTTCATGTTTAGTAAGTAAATCGTAATAAATTTTAGATCAATTCCTTTTGTACCCCTTATAATTACGCATATTACCAATGGATCCTCAATTTTATGATTGATTTTATTATAATTCTTATATTTTAAAACTTGTCCTCTTATACATTTTTTTTTGTCCAGTTTTAGGATACCAATTTTGACACGGCTCGCTCAGCCTTAGGTCATGGGCAAAAAAGGAAACTTGTCCTTTTATATAATTTTTTGTCCGTTTTTAAGATGTCAATTTTGATGCGACCCGCTAAATCTTAAGCTACGATTAAAAAATGAAGTCATTTTTTACATTTTTTCTAATATAAAGTGGCCAGGGAGACCCGGCCACGCCAACCTAGTAACATTCCTTTTTTTTTAACTAAAGAGATTCATTAAAGCAAAACGAAAAATCAAAACTAAGGAAGCAACTAAACCTAAAGTCAATAGGCTTTACCCTATACACCCGGACCTAAGCTTCTTCATAATTGAATACAAAAGCGGAAGAATCAGAACGAGCATCAGAAACAATATTACTAGGGATATTATCCCAAACGAAACGGTTTGCATGTAATAAAACAACCCTCACTAACGAATGAGCGGCTTTATTAGCACTCCGCGAAGTCCATTGAACGGACAAGTGTTGGAAGTGAACCATAAGTGACAAACACTCAGCAAACACTACACCAACCTCTAACAAAGTACTAGAAGACTTATAAAAATTATTTATCACTTCTAAACAGTCCGACTCCAGAACGATTTTATCAATATTTTACTCTTGAGCCAAGCCAACGCTTCTTTAATAGAAATTGCTTCAGCCATTAAAGCTTCCACACAATCAGGGATATGACCCAAAAAAACTTTCACAAACCGACTCTGGTTATCTATGAGAACAACCCCAAAACTTGAACTGTTATCCCTCATCGAAACCGAAGCATCAACATTACACTTCAACCAACCTAGCTCAGGTTTACGCCAAGAGTGAGAATGAGGAAAACTGTGACAATTCGGATGCATCTGATTAAAAGCATGTTTAGCCTCTTGCCAATCCTTAAGAAAACCATCCGCAAAAATCACAACTACATTAGGAAGAGTATCCTTTTGTTCCCAACACAAAAGATTTCGGTGGAACCAAATGCTCCAGCAAATAACCAAAATTTGGTTTCCAATATCAGACTTATTGCCACCTAACACGGAGGAGATGCATGATTTAATATCATCACCTTGCAAAAAAATACCTGCAGCAGTCCAAACACTTCTAGCATATGGGCAAGAGAGCAGCAGATAATCCACAGTTTCCACCAGACCGCATCTGTTGCAGGAAACATCCAAATATACGCCTCTATCATAGTGTCTCTGTTTACAAGGGATAAAATCACGCAGCAACCTCCAGTGAAAATCCTTGATCTTCGGGGGGATTTGGGCATTCCAGATAAAATTCCAATGCCCTCCAACCACATAAGAAGAAAGTTGAGAAAACTAGTCGGTGACAACTCTATAGCCCGATTTAACGCTGTACACCCCATTATTGGTAAATTGCCAACAAAAATGATCGGCCTCCAGCAAAGGAGAATTGGGATTTTAAGGACTTAAGAGGCTTCTTCTGGAGCTAAAATCCTGTTTACAAACAAACAGTCTCACCCTGAATTTGCAAAGTTAAGCAGAGCACTAACCTTCATATCCTCCATGTCGCTTAATGGAGGTGAGCGCACAAAGAAATCCTCATCACGCTTTAGCCAAGGATCTTTAAACACGAAAAGTGAATCACCGTTGCCCACTCGCCAACGAGCCCCTTTACCCAGTAAATGCTTGGTCGAGAAGATGCTTTTTCAAATTAGGCTAGGGTTTCGACCTTCTGTGGCGTTAAGGAAATTGCAATTTGGGAAGTATCTTGCTTTAAATAACTTACTTGACAGTGAATTCGGGTGAGTAAGGAAACACCACCCCTGTTTACAAAGCATGGCAAGGTTAAAGCAGTGTAAATCGTGGAAACCCATACCACCCAACTTCTTATGAGCACAGAGTCTCTCCCATTTGGCCCAATGAATTTTAGATCGATTACCTGATGAAGAACTCCACCAATAAGCGTTCATCATTTTGTGCAAATCATCACAAATACTTTTAGGGAGTAGGAAAACACTCATACAGAAAGTAGGGAGAGCCTGAGCAATAGTCTTTAGGATGATCTCTTTGCTAGGTTGGGAGAGCAGACGATTTGTCTAGCTATGGATACGCTTACTGAGGTGGTCCTTCAAGAAAGCAAACACTTGTTTTTTGTTCTTCCCGATTAAAGAAGGCAGACCCAGATACCTACCATGATCAATAAGGTGAGAGACCCCAGAATCGAAGTAACTTCCTGTTTAACATCGAGTGTCATATTTAAGCTGAACATCACACCAGACTTCTGAAAATTAATAGCTTGACCCGAAGCTTTCTCATAAGTGGAGAGTATCTGCTTGATATGCCTGCATTCATTTGAAGAAGCTTTTAAAAAGAAGAAGCTATCGTCGGCAAAAAACAGGTGAGAAACTATAAGGGCACCTCGACAAATGCTAATGCCATGAGTATCTCCTCTTGACTCAGCTTTCCTTAAAAGGGCGAATAGACCTTCGGCGCATACAATGAATAGATAAGGGCTTAATGGATCACCCTGTCTAAGTCCCCGATTAGGAGCAATAGGGCCTACAGTTATGTCATTCAAAACCACCGAATAATTAACCGTGGTAACACACAACATAATCCATCTGACCCATTTAACATTGAAATTGAGTTTTAATAGTATAAATTCAAGATAACTCCAATCAACTCGGTCATATGCTTTGCTAATATCGATCTTAAAAGCAACATCACCATGTGAACCACGCCCTTTGTTCTTCATAAAGTGGATAACATTCCTAACTGTATTTTATTAAATTTTCATTATTTGTAAATGTAATAACATATTTTTATAAAATATAATAAACAATTTATATTATAGTTAAATAATATTATAAGAGAGTAAATGATAATTTTCAACTAAAATAATTATTTAAATTATAAAAGTTAATGCATTTGATCCTAATTTTTATAAAATATTATTTAAATGAAATTAAATTGTTTTTTTGTTAATTCTAAACAAAAATTCATATAATTTGGTAAATTCATGAATTTAAATAAAAATTGAATAAATTACAATAAATTTTAAAATAAATCGAATTAAAAAAAAGTCCAATCCATTTTATAGTTTACCAACTCCAATAATAAGAGAATCTTATGCGCAAAATGCCTCCTGAACCCGTGACACGTTGTGGCAGGTTTTGTCACATGGATATGGACAATCTATCTCTTTGCTTCCATTCCTATTGAAGTACATATCACCCACTGTTTCAGTAATGGTCTGCATAAATATTTCCATTGAAATCACAAAAAGTACCAATCACTCGGTTACATATTTAAATCGTTAACATACTAAGATTAATCCCTGTTTATAACTTGTGAGACCTTAAGAAGCAATTTAGCATTACCACCAAGTATTTAACATTGTTGCATATGTAAGCGGGAGTCAAACCTTCAACCTTACTTAAAGCCAAGATCAATTTGATCCTCTGTGATAACTTTGAGTTGGAACATCTTGTTTTTGTTAGGGTGTTTCAATCCTACGTCACTTAATTTTGTTCATATATTTATAATAAAATTTAATAAAATATGACTGTAACTAGTTAACCATAATAGCAGATCTAATCGGGTAAATTTAAGCCTTTTTTTTTAACAAAACCAGGAAGCACAGCTACAGCCTACGGACAGAATCCAGCTGATAGATAAAAAGCAGAATACCTTGTTGTTGATTCTTGGGGAATTCAAATCAAACCATGTGTCCTGTAACTCGGTCTGGCAATGAGCGAAGCACGAGTTTATGAACATCCCTCCTTTCTTGAAATCCAAGGACGCAATAGCTTCCAACATGTCATCCCTGAAACCTGGAGAATCGCTTGCAATATCATTAACATGTTAAACCAAGTTCTGCAATTCGAGCAGGAAAGCTGACAGATTGAGACCTTGTAGTATGTTAATCTGTGTTGAACTGCATTCTTCTGGGCTTCTCTTGCAACTTCTCCAATGTCCAAGTGGCTGGTCTGATGAAGACGGAACCAAGATATTGTCGAACTGTTTCGAACGTTTGAGGCTCTTGTCAGGTTGGTATCAATTTCTTGGAAGCAGTTCAGGTCAATTTCCTGGAAATAACTTACTTGGTACACATCATAAGCCGAGTTCAAGATGAACAATGGTGTTGCAATGTATGGCAAGGAGTATTGTGGAAAGATGCACTACAGAAATAGACAAAAGAAAGAAGATGCTCATTAGACTCGTCTGAACTTATCCGAATCGGCTTAGAACTTGAATTTGGGTCAGAAACTGGGTTCGATAAGAGATAGTTCTGAGGAGAAAATGTACCAATCTTGGATCAGAAACCAGACTGGTGCAGTTTGCATTTAGATTCTCTTCTACTCCCTGCCAAAATCAATTGCAACAACTTCCATTTCAGATCATACAACAAATGCAGTTTCATAAACTCCCAGAAGTTCCATAGCTGTACCTGCAGAGAAACAAGGTTTTGGAAGAAGGATCTCATACTGTAGTCCGAGCTTATGTCTTTTCTGCAAGAGAACAGAGAAACACAACCAATATCTCTACCATACATTTGCTTTGGAAGACCAAATCATTCAAATTACTATGAACTTACACGTCCATGAAAAATCCTGCATCACTTAAGCATTTTACTCTTGCTGTTCTTGGTAACGTCCTAGTGAACTCTTCACAGTGGATGATTGCTGATAAACCCCCTGCAGAACAACCTGAAAGCAATGCCTGGAGAGAGACAGGAATAAACCGTTACTAGGGTTTCTTCAAGCCCGTGGGGTTCCGGCTGAAATAAAAGGTCTAATTATCCGAAAATAATAAATTTTAGATATTTAAGAAATTTTAGAAAAATTTTAAATTAAAAAAACTCATTTTAATTTTTATTTTTTTAGAAAAGTCTCTTCGTTTATATACCAATTCCTGCTACGAGCAGAGTTTAGAAAGATTTAGTAATACACAAGGCTCCTTATTTTAGAAGAATCAAAAACCGGAGTTTGGGCGGATTTTATAATACACAAGGCTCTCCACTTTAAGGGCCAACGTGGGCAACCTTTCCTTTGTAATATTTTTTTATAAGGAAGTTGTTTTTTTTATTCGAAATGTGACCATGTGATTGGATAAGGTCATAAAGAAATAAGTTTTACCAGTTATTCCAAGACTCTCCTTCTCAATATAAATTAATAATTTAAGATAATTATAATAAATTTGTAGTTTGATATTTATATTTGTATATTTTATTGTTATTTTTAACCGGGTTTTTCTAAAAATTGAAATTATAAATAATTTTTTAAAAAATTTACAAATTAAAGTACATGAAAATTTTTAATTTACAAAAAATCAAAAATTATAAAAATTAAACAATTTTTCTAAAACATATTAATCCAAATTACACAAACAAGTAATTACCAATTAAAGACCAATTAAGCTACTTAAACCTACAGAAAATAGTTAGAATGGAACTGCATTTCTTAAAAATTTGTCTGATTTTTACCTGATTTGCCTGTCCCAACCCTTTTGGAAGCAGATCATTAATAAGTGCTTCCCAGATCTTTTGTCCTTTGAAATAAAGTACTGACTCCTGTTTCAGGCATGCAAGTTGTGTTAAAATCCAGATTACATGAACAGAAATGTCAAAAGCCTGGTAAGATTTAGGTTATATGACAGATTGTTTTGTAAGAAAATGGAAATTTTGATGAACTGAGCTATACCCCATGGTTGAACTCCATGTCACCTGCAAAAGAAGCTCCATCACAATATCTAAGCTTCACTCGATTCCAGTTGTAAAAATCTGATTCATGACCCAAGATCCATTAGTCATTTGTGAAAATCTGATTACTTCTCCAGGTACATAGTCCTTGTTATATGAAAATAAACACGGTGACAACAGGCTGGTCATGACGATTTATAGACCCAAGGTAAATAAAAAAGATTCATATTTTGTCTTTTTTCTTAACGATAATCAAGAGTGAGCTCTTATAAAGAACAAAAAAGATAAAATAGGATCCCTTTTATTGCTCTTTATGAAGATCAAGACTTTCATAAAGAACAAAATGAAATAAAATAAGCCCTTTTTATTGTCTATTTTATTTTTTATGAAGCTGGGTCTTGGGCAGGTATCCTGTCTGCCCTGACCCAGGGCCGAGTCTGGGTGAAAGTCAAAATCTATGAATCTATGATAGTTGAGTTCAAGTTTGATCAAAATTTGAATAAACGAGCTTAAACTCGAGTAAGAATTTCTTTGTTATATCATGTTTTAAGAATTTTCAACCTGAAACTATACATATATATATGGGAATGGTGACTGACTTGAAGGTTGATTCGAGTTCCCTTTTTTTTTCCCAAAACTTAGCCTGATTAAGTAAATAAACTAAAATAGACTAGGAATTATAAATTAATTCTAATCTACACAAAGTCTATAGACAAATAAAATTAAAAAAAGAAAGGGTTCAAGCCACTGAAATGAATACTGGTACGCATTATATTGGACCAAAATTAGTACGAAATAAAGGGTCGGTATATCGAGTTTAAATACCTGTCAGTATCGGCCCATTTCAGATAATACTGGTCGGTACTGGTCAAATATTGGCTGGTACCGAAAATTTAAAAAAATGAGGAGACTTTTTACAAAATTAAAAAAAAAAATAAAATCTTTCACCCTCTCTCCTACCTCTCATTCCTCCTTTTTTTTCAAAGTTTTTTTAATTAGTTATTTTATTTATTTCAACTTTTATAATTATTGTGAATTTTTAATTTTTTTTTAAATAATAATAAATATTTTTAATTATTATTATTATTATAAATTAAATACAAACT
>JANIPM010000006.1:75927954-75943481 GCA_027478405.1 Erythroxylum cassinoides
TTGAAGTTTTTTTGTTGCTAAAAATTGAATAGTTAATTAATTAATTAATTAAAATTTATAAATTAATAAATTTTCATAAATCAAAATAAATAAATTAATTTTTATTTAACACTTTTAATTAAGCTTTAAGTTGTTTTTAATATATTTTAAAATTTTTAAATTTTACTAAAATTTTAATTAATTTTATAACAATTTAATAAAAAATTTTAAATCTTAAACATTTTTAATTAGTTAAACTTACTGTTTAACTTTCTAAAAATTGATTATGTTTCCTTTTTACTTTTTAGTTACTCACAAGGTATTTTAGGAAGGTAGTATTTATAAAAAGATACTTTTAAGTTATCAATTCTTAGACTAATTTTTGCACAAATTATCTCCTAATTAATAAAACATTGTTGATTGTATTTTAAATATAATAATAATAATAATAATAATATAAAATTTAACAAATAATTTGTAAAAACCTACCCGTTTTTAGAAACGACATGTCGTTTGATATTTTTAACTGTATAAGGACAACATGCAGTTATAGATAAAATTGCTCAGTCACTCTGCTATTATCTCGCTACGATTACACGCCAAAACCCTAGAAATCTCCTTCAATATTCAAATTAATTCTCAGTCTCTGGGATTTCACCTTCTCCTACAACCACCTTCAATGGCTGCAACTTGTTCTCCGACCTCTCTCCAGATCCGGTTGGCCTTTAATTGCAAGACGGGTAAGGGATCGCCTGCTGTTTTCCCACGGACGCTTCGAATTGGGAGTTTCGATCGTCAATGCCGAATTTTTTGTGGGAATGGAGTGGAAGGACGTCGTAGTCGGATTTCGTGGGTCGGATGGGTCTCCTCGGATGATAATTTCGCTGGATGGACCGATTCGGATAGCGAAGAGCAGACTATTGAATCGCAGAGAAAGAAATGGCTTGGAGGTATGAGAGTGGCTCATTATGTTAATTTGGGTCCTTTACATCAATCTTCGTTGTTAATGACGTTTTCATTTAGACTGATTTGAATGGTAGTGTTTAAGTTAGTTGTAGTTATTTCATTTTTACGTTGATGAATTTGGTTTAATTGTGTATATTAGTTTAGTTAACATCTCTTTTAATGAGAAATTAAGTAATTTATTGTGAAATTGTTTTAGGAATATGGACTAATAACACTTTGGAAGTAGTTTTCAGGGATGGTGGGAGCTGGAGTAGCTGGGGTCGTTATAATTGCCAGTCTTGCATTTGCAGCATTGTCTTTAAGCAAGCGAAGATCAAGTAAGTAATTTCCCTTTTGTTACAATAATAAAGGGTGAAAGTCTAGAGATTTTAGTAAAATGTACCTGTTTTTGCTTTTATTGATTGGAATATCATTGTCTGTGTGCAAAAGTTGTATTCTGGCATTCTGCTGTGTTGATATTGCATGTTTAGGTGAAGGGTGGGTTCCAGGTCTTGGTATATTTTTTCACTCCTTATTTGTTGTTGTAATGAATAAATGTATTACTACATACAGAACCAATACAACAGATGGAACCATTGACAGCTCAACAGGAAACTTCATTGCAATGTGAAAATGATTATAATGAAGTTGAGGAGAATAAGAGTGAGGAAAAGAGCGTGACGCCTGATGATAGGTATCTTGAGAGTGATACAGGTATACAAAATGATCTCTCTTCATCTTCGGTACTTCATAATGCATCTAGCGAAAATAACGGCGGTGAAGCCAGTGAAGTCTTTTCAACGGATGAGGATAGACATGGTAGAGAAGAAAAGGTTGTTAGTGATAATGTTCAAGAAGAGTTACAATATGAATCTGCTTTTGATGACAAGATAGTTGCTAAGAAGACTCATGGTTCATTGGATTCGCCAGATTCTGAAATAGCACTTGAATCTAATTCCCAAATTGACCAAAATATAGTCAACAGTCAACCTGTTGACTCATTGGATTCAATAAGCGTTAATATTGACAGAAATAAACAATTACTTGGATCAAATGTTGAAGAGATACCTGATCCTTCGCCAATATCTTCCAATTCAACTGCTGTCAAATCCCCGGAGCCTTTAGTACTGACTCTTCCAGTCAGTTCAGAGTTGGATACAGTTCCAGAAACTCATGTTTTAGTAGATGATAGGGAAACCTTATCCTTGCACTCAAACCAAGAAAACCTTGATGCAAACCAGACTTTACATGTCTCCATTAAGAGAAATACTTCATTCCCAGAGGTGAATGAATCAAAAAGAAATGAGACTTTTGAAACAACCTCTGCATCAGCTGCAGACAATTCAATAGAACACATACAAGATTCTGCTATTGAAAATGGGATAAATGGCAGAACATCAAGTCCTATGGACATAAGTTCCTTATCTTCTGCTGGTATACCTGCTCCATCCGTGGTCTCTGAATTTTTGAAAGCGCCTCCTGGAAAAGTATTAGTTCCTGCAGTTGTTGATCAGGTTCAAGGGCAAGCTTTGGCAGCATTGCAAGTGCTGAAGGTAGTTTTACTATATCCTGCATGTGTTTGATATTCTGGGATGATTAGTTAGTGGTGTTTAACTTGTAAATGGATGAAACAATGACTTGCATTCTCTGATTGAAATATCCTTTTCAAGGTTATTGAAGCTGATGTTCAACCCAGTGATCTATGTACACGCCGTGAATATGCTCGTTGGATAGTTTCTGCTAGCAGTTGTCTTTCTAGGTGCGCATCTTTTAATTGTTTGGTTGTGGAATTGGAGGTTCTTGCATTGGTGCTGCCAGTCATTTGGACATTTGATTATGATTGTCTTGCAACTTCTTGAAGGAGCACAGTATCAAAAGTATATCCAGCTATGTATATAGAGGATGTCACGGAACTTGCATTTGATGATATCACTCCCGATGATCCTGATTTCCCATCCATTCAAGGTGAGGATTGTTTGTCAGCTTCTTCATTTGTAAGCTCATCGTTTAGAACCCTGCTACTTTTCTATTAATACGGAATTGGATTTCCAGGTTTGGCTGAAGCAGGCCTGATATCCAGCAAGCTTTCAAATAATGATATGCTATCTTCTTCAGAAGACCAAGGTCCATTTTACTTCCTCCCTGAAAGGTGACAGCATTTCCATGTTGACCTGGTCTACTCAGATTTTCTGTTTCCTTAGGTTGTAATTATCCCCAAGAGCTGCAAACAGTCGTCAGCGAGAAAGAATTGATTATTATCAATAGTTAATTCAATCAGGATGCACCATTGGTTGCTTAAGTTACCTGCAAAACATTATTTTTTATAGTTAGGATGCAAGCAAGATATTTGAATATGCCTTGATAAGGCCTGTATGATATATTCTTCTCAAATAATATATCATGATAAAGTGCTTTATCTTCTTTTTTATAATGAATAGGCTGTTAGAAGTATTCTGGTTGTCTGTTCTAATATTGTACTACTGTGATTTCCTGCTGCAGCCCTGCTTCACGTCAGGATCTTGTAACTTGGAAGATGGCTTTAGAGAAAAAACAGCTTCCAGAAGCTAATAAAAAGGTTGCAGAAGTTCAAAGCTTTTTGGCTATAAGTATCTTCTATAATTTGAACACAAGAGGAATCTTGTCTTCCTATATTGACTATCTCTTTACTGCTACGTTGCTTGTATACTATGAAGTGTTGGATATGGATCTAATCTTTTATTTTATATAGGTGTTGTACCAACAATCTGGCTTTAGAGATATTGATAAAATAAATCCAGATGCATGGCCTGCCCTTATAGCCGACTTGTCTGCTGGAGATCAAGGAATTATATCACTTGCCTTCGGTGGGTCATCTCTAGAGAATTCTTTCTGAATCGTATGATCTTGATTATTGATTTGTGTGCTCTATGTCCTCCATATGCTTAGGTTGCACAAGACTTTTCCAGCCTGATAAACCTGTCACAAAGGCGCAAGCTGCCGTAGCTCTTGCCACTGGTGAGGCTTCCGAGATAGTGAATGAGGAGCTTGCCCGTATTGAAGCAGAGTCTATGGCTGAAAATGCTGTTTCTGCACATAATGCTCTAGTAGCTCAGGTTGAAAAAGATGTCAATGCAAGCTTTGAGAAAGAGCTTTTCTTGGAGAGAGAAAAGATTAATGCTGTGGAGAAAATGGCTGAGGATGCAAAATCTGAATTAGAAAGGTTAAGAGCTGAGCGGGAGGGAGAAAATGCTTCTTTGATGAGGGAACGTGCTGCTATTGAATCAGAAATGGAAATTCTTTCGAGATTAAGACATGAAGTGGAGGAGCAGTTGCAAAATCTTACGGCCAACAAGGTGCAGATATCATATGAAAAAGAAAGAATTAGCAAGCTCCAAACAGAAGCAGAAAACGAAAAGCAGGAGATTTCCAGGTTACAGTATGAGCTGGAGGTAGAACGGAAAGCCCTGTCTATGGCCAGGTAAAAATAGAAATATTGATGATTACAGATTTAACAGCGTGGACCATAGTTATGTGCAGATTTGCTATTGATAGTGGTTTCATGCTTAAGTTACCTGTATCTAACATATTAAGTTGGCTATGTTGGCTTAAAATTCTTTTTCTAGGTGCTTTCATAACACTCCCTATTTATAATTTGACTTTCAGTGCATCGATGCCCTACACTTTGGGGATTTAACATTCCGTATCTTCCTGTGTAAAACCAAAGGGATAAGTGGCATTCATTTTCAATTTTGTTACTCAGGGCTTGGGCTGAGGATGAGGCAAAGAGAGCTAGAGAGCAGGCAAAAGCCTTGGAAGAGGCGAGAGATCGTTGGGAGAGGCAGGGCATCAAGGTGGTTGTTGACAGTGATCTTCGTGACGAGAGTACTGCTGGAGTTACCTGGCTTACCGCTGGACAGAAATTGTCCATTGAAGGAACAGTTAGCAGAGCAGAAAACTTGGTGGATAAGCTCAAGTTAATGGCAGATAATGTAAGAGAGAAGTCTAGAGGAGTAATTGATAGGATCATACAGAAGATACTCTTGTTCATTTCAATTTTGAAGGAGTGGACTATTAGAACAGGTTTACAGGCCAAGGAACTAAAAGATGCAGCTGTATTGAAAGCTAGTGAATCCATGCAAAAATTGAACCAGAGCACTGGGGAAATTAGTGTGGATATCAAGGAGAAGGTGAGAGGATGTGCAGAATTTAGTTCGGCCATCATGGAAGGTGCAAGGCGTATGGCAGAGGACTGCAGAGATGGAGTAGGAAAGATCACTCAGAAGTTTAAGCCGTGAATACAACCCTTTCACTTTGCTTCATATATTAATAAGATCTGTCACTAGTCACTGCTTAAACTTCAGATTGTAACATTTGTTGTATCATTTCTACAAATTGGCACTTAATTTTCAAAGTTAAATGGGTCTTGACTCAATACGAATGTATTTACCATTCACATGGAATGGTTTTTTTCCGTGTAACATTGTCCAATAAATGTAGTGAACAACTTCTGAGAGATAATCACACTTTCAAGTGAACAATTTAGCTCAGTGAAGCTAATTGCTCCCGCAACTTTGTATAGAATTTGGGTTGGGCCACATCACAAATTTATGATTTATGTAATATAATGTAGATAAAAACTGAAAAATCATCGTTTGATTTCATTTGAACAAACCAAAGTTCAAGGCATAAGATTCAGTCTTTAACAACAAAAAAAACCTCTGATTAGTTTCTAACCGCAAAACAAAGATTCAATTTGTTGCAGACTTTAAAATTGAAAATGGCACTTCACTTCTTTTTCTCAGCACCGCCACCGGCTCTGCAAAGGACATCATCGGAGCACAAAGTGAGAAATTTGTACAATACCATTAATATGCCAGGTCGAAGATGCTTAAGAATTGGAATTCGGGTTTACTCAGGTGGAATACAAGATATTTTAGAAACTTACCTCATCTTCCTGAGAACACTGGACATCTCCTCTCTCTTCTTCTTGGCCCTCTTGTGTGTGCCCAACTTTCTTTTAGCTACCTTCAAGGCACGCTTATCCTTGCCAACTTTCAAAAGCTCAGTTATCCTCTTCTCATATGGAGCAAAACCAGCAACTTCCCTGATCAAAGACCTCACAAAGTGGACTCTTTTGCTCGTTTTCTGAAAATAAATTGAAAAGATTAAGTGGCTTATTGAACATAGCTCCAAACTTCAAGACAAAGGGACTAGGCCAAACAAAAATGTGCCCGTTTACTGAAATGGTTAATTCAGTAGTCATGCGGAGAATCCTAACTTCTCATACAGGGGATCCAAAATGTTGTCTCTCAGTTCGTCATACCAACTCAGAATCTAAAAGTTACAATTAGTAGATCAAAATATAGGACATTGAAATCGCAATCAACTTACTCCTTTGCGATCACATGGGCGTGGAGGCAATTCCTTCTTGGTGACAATGTGGCCTTTGTTCAATCCCACAAAAAGACCAGTATTAGGCTGTTTTGGAGCCATTACCTAACACCAACAACAGTTACTCAGTCTATAAACCAAAAGCACTCTAAGGAAACCCCTAAAAGATAAAGATGAGAATTTTTTTCTTTAAAATTCTTAGCACTAACAACTGAAATGCTTTGACAACCTCAGTCAAACACCTGAAAGGATTAATGAGTTATCAAAGATCACACCACAAACTAGATCAGTTAACAGGTTTCAGTGAGACAGCAAACATTTCGTACAAAAACTGCAAACAAACTTTTCAAGTCAAACAGAACTTTCCAAATAAAATCCATTGTTAAAAGATCGCATCCGAACACAACCATTACGACAAGATTAATTACTTACAAACCCTACTTAAAACATTAAATTTCACTAACACTGATATCTTAAAACTACTTACACTACCTCCGGAACTATTTCAAATTTCTGAGAAAAGAACGAAACTAAGGACAAAAAGGCTTAAAATTTCGGTCTATTTTCTCAGTAACCCAGTAGACAAAAGTACTAATCTCACAAATAGAGAAGAGGAAATGGGAAAGAAGGTACCTCCCGAAAGTTGAAGCAGCGAACGAACAGGTGAGGCGGACACAGACGAGTTAGGGTTTTGGTGCGTTTGTCGATCCCATTATATACATACCAGAAGTGGTAAAATAAGTGAATGAAGAGGGTGATTTTGTCAAATTTAATTTAGTTGAACGGTGTCGTTTAAGTCTTTTACCTACATCATCACACTTTAGTGGATATGTATTATAATTTAAATAACTTGTGCTTTATTTAAATTATAATTAAATCACTACTTTTTTGCCCAACTCTATTTAAATAACCTATTAACTAAATTGTGAAATCTACATATCTTAATTATTATAAAACTATCTAAAATTGCACTTCAAATATTATTACTATATTTATGGGGGTGTTTGAGTTGGTGGAGTTAGCTATGGGCTAAAAAGTTATGTGTTCAAATTCCTATAATTATACTATTTTGATAGAGCTTGTCGTACAGGATTTGTCTAGTGTGAAATATTTAGTTGACGTAATTTGCAGGCTATTTCGTCAATTAAGATATTTATCCACTGCGTATCGAAATGATGGTGGCTGCAGAGTCTTCCGTTTAAAGAAAATAATAAGTTATTATTTATTTTATAATTTTTTAAAAATAACTCAATAATTTTTAAATTCAAATCCATCATCAAATCTTTATTATTCAATGTCTTATTTTAATTAAAAAACATTTTTCGAAGAAACAACATCAATTTTAAAGAGTTTAATCAGTATTTCAAATTCAATTTTAATTTGAAACTCAATAAAGTTAAATTTAACTTATTAATTTTAGATCAAATTTATACAACAACAATAATTATATAGTAAAAATTTTGAAAAAGTTTTTTAATACACAATTTTACTCATAACTGATAAAAAATTATTTCTTTAAGTAAAATTTATCGATACTAAAAAAAATAACTTTAAATTTATAATTTTGAGGGAATTTTATTACTATCTTAGACTCAAATTTATCAATAATTAAAACATATTTGAAATTAAAAGTATTCTAATTTTTTCCTAATTATTTAATCAGAAAAAGAAAAAAAAAAAAGACAAAAGGAGGAGACAACAAGGTGTACTTTTTGGACAAAAGCATTAACTCTGAACATTCTTTGGGAAGATAAATAAAAGGGTAAGCTTCGGCCTCATGAAAGTGAGAGCCCAATGAAGAACTAACCAACTAACAATCTGAGCTTCTCAAACTTCACGCATTCTGTTGGATTTGGTCTGAAATTTATCTTCTCGGTTTTGTGTTTTCTCTGCAAATCTAGATCCCGTTCATAAATGGCTTCCCTTTTGTACATTCTCTTCTTTGTTGCGCTTACTGGTCCAGTCTTCAGCTCTTTTGCAGAAAGGTAAAGAAACCCATCTCTGTTTCCTTCTACTCTACTTTATCCGACTGGTTCCGTAGGATATAATTTGTGATTTGATATAATTTGTGATTTTTGAATGAATTTTGCAGTGAATTCTACTTAGATTGTATCTCTTTCATCGTAATTTGATTGTGTCCTCGATCTCTGGCTTACAGTTTCTGACATTATTCTTCAGACGAAAACCAGTGATGTGAATCTTCTTGTGTGTTAATGGGTTGTAGTTGTTTATCCTGATTATCTGTTCTCAAGGAGAAAAAACTAGTCTTGAATTTTCTGGACTGTACGAATACTTAAGTCTGGTTTGTGGAGTTATGATGCTAACTTCTTTTCTCGCGAAGAAAGATGTGCAGTGATTTTTCATCTTTGCATATGTTGATCTATTAATGATTATCCTCTGATCCTTGTTATCTATTGTTTTGAGATTTCATTCATAAGTTCGTTAAATTTTATATGAGTTGTTTTCTTTGGTTAGTTAATTCTTAATTGCTTTTATCCCATGTCAAGCTTTTTTTTCTTGGTCTCCGTTTATGTTCAATAGCAGGAAAGAATTGAGGAACAAAGCGCTAAACAGTAAACTTGGAAGAGTTAGCTTAACTCGAGGCAACAGAGTTGATCCATCGCAAGTCGTCCAGCTATATTGGCGACCGAGGTCAGGTAGTTCGATTAACTTTTGCATTGTTCACTTTTTGTTATGGTGGAAAGCACTTCTAATTGTCATTGCTTGTATGTTGTATTTTACATGTCTGAGTTGTTTTTGCTTCATTTTAATCTTTAGAAACTTAGATTCAATTGTGAATAACTGAAGCACGCCCTTCATTCGCAATGCTTGAATGGTTTTTCGGCCAAGTGTATGACATTCTTTTGTTTTTCATTCAGGGTTTTTTTGTACAAAGGGTTTTTGACAGATGATGAATGTGATCATCTTATTTCGTTGGTATATTCTTGTCTGATGTTTGCATTATTACTTTCAATATGCTGGTCTTCGTTTGATTTCTTGGAGATAACTTGAAGTACTTCCTTTGATCTCAGTCACAAGATATAAAAGAAGCATCTTCTGGAGAGGGTCATGAAAGCTCAAAATCTCTTTTAAGAATAGATGTAAGTGGTCATATGTTTCCATCCTCCATTAGCAGGTTATTTCGGGAAACTCCATTTATTCCGATGTGGATGAAAAGCAGGCCTATAGTTCTTGGTTTGTGTAGTTGGGGCTAAATATTCTTTGCTTGTAGATGATAATGTGCTGTAATCTATTGTCTTCTCCCATTTCTCTTCATTCTTATAGAAAATGTTGTATCTTACAAAGTGTAGTTGGCCAGTGAAATGTCTGATTTCTGATTTCTGATTTCTGATCCATCTTCATGTTTGTTTGCCAATCTTAGAAGTATGTTCTTTCAAACATAGCGTTTGCCCAAATGGTGCTAATAAATATAAGCGCTTGGTGTTCAAGTATTCTGTTCTGTCCAAGTTTGTCATGGAGTTTCTTCTTCCATAGTATATGGATGATCCAATCGGCAAGGATCACAATTGGGAAATTTATGATTGTCCTTCTTCGGGGAAGGGGCTAACCATAATCAATTTGAATTCAAAGTTCTCTTGCACTTAGTGTAGTCAGTTAACGAATTAAAGTTGGCTGTAGGATTGATCAATGTTATCTTTTCAGGATGACAAACTTGCAAGGATTGAAGACAGAATTTCAGCTTGGACCTTACTTCCCAAAGGTAACACTATCTTGTATTTTAAACTCCGATGCTGTTTGATATTTCTGTCCTTAATCTGACGTCTATTGTACATTAGAGCATGGTAATGCACTGCAGGTAACACGATACGGGCTTGAAGACGTCAACCGCAAGTTTGATTACCTCGGTAACTTCACGCTGATCTCAAGGGAACCTTTGATGGCAACTCTTGTTTTATATCTCTCAAACGTCACATCCGGTGGCGGTATTCTCTTCCCCGATTCAGAGGTCAGATACAAATAGCATGTTAGCAATTTCTCAAGTGAATCTTTAAAACCGATCCCGTCATTCACTTTGATCCAAATGTTTTGCAGCCAAAGAATAGCATCTGGTCAGAATGTTCGAAAGCTGGCAACACTCTGAAGCCCATCAAAGGGAATGCAATCTTGTTTTTCAACGTGCATCTCAATACATCTCCAGACAGGAGTAGCTCCCATCTAAGATGCCCTGTCCTTGAAGGTGAAATGTGGTCTGCTACCAAATTCTTCTACCTAAGACCCATTGACGGTGGAAAGGCTTCGGTTTTGGTCTCGTCCGGATCAGACGGCGGCGAGTGTGCCGATGAGGATGAAAATTGTCCGAGGTGGGCTGCTATCGGGGAATGCCAAAGGAACCCTGTCTTCATGATTGGCTCTCCTGACTACTATGGAACATGTAGGAAGAGTTGTGATGCTTGTTAAAGAGATGGCTGTTCACACGTATACACTTCTTCTTCTTCATATTATTTTATGAGATGTTGCTTCTGTCTGTTTCATCAGAAATTGTTGTTAGCTTATGAATCTCAGGAATTAGTAGCTCATAGTAAATAGGACGAACTCGGCTTTGAAGATTGAGAATTATATTTTTTCAGCTTTAAGATTAATTTCTTGCTCTAATCCTTTCACAATTTCTTTACGGTCCAATCAATTATAAGAAATTGACCGATTCAACTGAAATTAATGAATTAAATTATGCTTGACTTCAAATCTAGGTTCAGCCATTGCCATAATGCTTCTAACAAATCAAAGACAATTGTTCAGTTTGAAAAGGAAATCTTAAAAGCGATAATTTAGACCTAATTTGAATCAATTTTCAAACTATTAATAAATTTAAGAGATCGATTTACTTGATTAAATTGGTCTTAAATCTAGCACGATCAAAACTTGATCTTTTTGTTTTTGCAAATTGGATCGGACTACGCCTTCAAGCTATACTCAAATTTGAAAGGTCCATCTAATTGACACTCAATACTCAAAAATAAGAGCTCGAGGTGAGCCGGACCTTCAATTAAGTTTGGAGGGTTGGCCCAAATGGTCTAGATTGATTCGACAAAATAATGATCGAGACTTGATCTCTAAAACCAAGGTTGGGCCAAATCGAGCCTTTAAGCCATTCTAGAATTTGAAATATCATTTCAAATGGTTTAAAATGATTCGATAATGTTTATTTTGGGCTCAACCATACCACAATTAAAGTTAAGCCCATAAAAGTAAAGAGTCGGATTGAACCGGACTGGCCCATTCTTATCCACTCCTTGTTACTGTGTAATTCGTCTGAAAAAACGCACCGCTACAAGGACGAATTCGTACAGAGCACTCTTCTACGATAGCGTTATGACGAGAATGCCCTTGTTCATATGTCAAAATGGCTATTTAAGTCACGGCAGAGCAGAGAAGCGCCAACTAATCAAAATTTGAAAAAGTCCCTTTAACGGTCCAGTTTCCCTGTAAAAATCTCTCCTCAGTTCTCAGATTCCCAATCTCACACGCGTCTTGCATTCTCTTCCTCTCTCGTTGATTCCTCCAAGTTGTTGCTATTACTCTTGATCGGAGCAAAACTGAAGAAAAAATGGAACCGATTCGTGACCGGAAGGTTCGAGTCGTGGCCAAATTGAGGGGCTCTTTGGCTAAGGAAGCTGAGTCTAGCAAAGAGAGTTCGGTGTCGTGGCTCTCCGTTTATAAGCCCAAAGGAGAAGATTCTGAAACCGTAACCGTCACACTCGTGGAGCAATCGCTTAGGTACTTCATGGCTCTAGTTAGTTTCTTCATGTCTGGTTGGCTGTTGTTTTTATTTTGTTAATATTTCAATTGGGGAAGAGTGGAAATTACCTGAATTGTGTTTGTTTGCTGTAGTCGAAGAGAGTGTTACGAGGTAGATTTCTGCTATGAGCAAAACCAAGGCAATGATGTGATATATTCTAGAGAAGTAAAGCCTCTGATATCTAGAGTTTTTGAGGGTCATAACGCCACTGTTATAGCTTGTGGAGCGAGAGGTAGTGGGAAATCCTACATGATTCAGGTTAGATTCTAGAGTTGTTTATTGCTAACAAAAGAAAAAGGAACTTTCTACAGTTGTTTATTGCTAACAAAAGAAAAAGGAACTTTTAGCTTTTGCTGTTTGTCTTATAATGGGTACTTCTGAAATTGAAGGGTACGGAGGAGGAGCTCGGTATAGCGGTATTAGCTATGGTTGAAGTACTTTCAATGGCTGAGGAAAAAGGAAAGTTGGTGTCTATGTCGTTCTATGAGATTGTTCAAGATCGTGTTTATGATCTGCTAGATCAAAAGCGACAGGAAGTTTCAATTTTGGAAGCTCATGGAAAAATTCAACTCAAAGGGCTTTCTCAGGCAAGGCTTTTTTTTTAAACGGATTGTTATGATTCTAGATAACTCTGTTATGGCAGTTTATTGAATTTGAATATAATTTGCTTTTCAGGTTCGAGTGGCTTCCATGGCTGAATTTCAGAAGTTATATTGTGGTCACCGTGGTGGTATGCGTAAACTGGATCAAAAGATAGCTGCCGAGCTTCCAAGTAGGAGCCACAAAGGATTGATTATATACGTATCATCCTGTGGTGAAAACGGGAATGATGTGGTAGTGGGGAAGATGAATTTTGTTGATTTGGCTGGTACAATTCTTGTTCATCATCTTCAGAGCTGAATTGTCCCTGATCCATGAGTTTTGAGCGTTAACATCCAGGCCATTGCTGGTGTCTTTCAGGTTATGAGGATGCAAGAAGGAAGAGCAGAGATGGACAAACTTGTGTTGAGAACATCAAGATGATCAACAAGTCCATATATGCCTTGCAGAATGTTGTTTATTCTTTGAAGGCAAATGAAGTCCATGTACCATACCGGGAAAGTAAGCTCACTCGCCTGCTGCAAGGTTCCCTTGGTGGAACAAACATAATTTTGTTGGTCTCTTGCTTGAATCCATCATTTTTCCAAGACTCCCTCTACATGTTGAGTTTAGCTTCTCGTTGCGGTCAAGGCAGTAGTCGGGCCATCTCAGACTCAACTAAGAAAATTAATAGGTCAGTCAGAAATATGGCAAGTGCTTCACATAAGAGCCGGTTACATGGAAGTAGTTCCAACATTTATAAGAAACAAGTTGTGCGCAGCATGCCATTTCTTGAAAAGAAAGCTGCTACCAATGGTTCGGCATTGAAAACTAGGAAATTGTTTGACAAAACAGGCCAGCTGAAATCTGAGAAGATGAGCTCCTTGGACAACGATTTGGCAACTGAACATTTTACGCATGAAGAGGAAATGACTTCAAATACTGCCAAACAAGCATTACCTCTGAAAGCTAAAGGTTCATCACCATTAGTGCTACAGGACTCAAAATCTACATCTTTCTCGGAAGCTCTGATACCATGTTAGACTAGGGTAAAAGGAGGCATTGTAACAAATATGGTTTTTTTTTTCATTAAATTTTTGTATTGTTACAACGTTGGTCTTATAGACCTGATTCTGGAGAAGATAAGGGAGAATCAACAAGAATTGGGGAAAGGACTGATCCTATAATTAACAGAATCAATCCTTTTCCTATTTCTACATGTGAACATTATCAATATATATCAATACATATCATTTCCTTTTTAACACTTTAGTGTTTAATATCGTTGTCTCATGTTTATTCTAAACCATGTTTAGTTTTTAAAATTTTGCAGAAATTGTTGAGGCTGTCTCTTGTTTATTTTGATACATGTTTAGCATTTAATACTTTGTAGAAATTGTTGTGATTGATGTCATTTATATATAATTACATTTAGTGATGGAAGGTTTGAATAATATAAACGATTTCAATGATTGTGTGAAAATAGATGAAAAAATGGGATATAGAATGATACCATAGAGATATATTTAATCTTCTTGATGGTTGAAGAAGTAAAGAAGGAAAATCGAATAACTACTACCTTTTTCAAATTTGGTTGGAAGAATATTAAGGCATGGCTTCAAACAAAATTCAATAAGGAGTATACTAATATTCAATTGAATAATAAATATAATGGATTAAGAGCTAGATTGAAGAATTTCAAGAACTTATTGTCTGTTTGGATGGGCTTATACCAGTAGAGCTATTTTTAGAAGAGTTTTTCTAAGAAGTCAGTTAACTGTTTGGCTATCAATTAAAAAACAGCTTTTTTGAAAGAGCTTCATACAGTTAACTGTTTGACAACATAAAAATAAAAAGCAATTTTATTAATTTTAACTATATTTTTATTTTCTAATAAAAATTATTTATCCATATAAATGTTATTTAAAGTATATTAAACAACATACAAAGCACAATATATTAATTATTATATAATTTTAAACCAAATGAAACATGAATGAAAATATATCTAACCAAATCTTTCATATGATTATAATATAAGTAAAACTAATATTAAAAATAAATATTAAAAATATAAAAGTTAAATAATATTTATATAAATCCCAAAATAAACATGAAGATGAATTTGTGGGTATTGTGAAAATTATGTATAAAACATAAGGGCAAAAGGGACTAAAAAATATACTCATTAATTGAAATAAAAAATCTACCTGAAAATTAGGTGTTTTTTTAAGAAGTTTCAAATTTGAATTTCTTAAAAAACTGTATTTTGACTGCCAAAAAAGCTATATCTACTAAAAAAGTGTCTTTTTTTATTTTACAGCCAAACAGTTAATTTTCTTTAAAAAAGTTTTTGCAGCGGAAAAAAAAGCTTATTTACTCTAAAAAAGCTTAACCAAATAGGCACTTACTCAAAGAAACATAAATTGGCTATAACTCTTTTACTGACGAAGTTAATGCTACAAAGGAATGTTAAGAAAATCTATTTAAGGTAAAATGTGCCTTTGTTTTATTAATGTATCATATTATATAATATTTATTAATATATCATATTATAATATAATATTTATTCTCAATCAAAAAAGAAGAATGATTTACTTGAAAAAATACTGAGTAAAACATCATTCATTGCATAGAATAGATATCAAGAGTTTAACATAATGATAGAATGTATGAATTCCTTATATGAATTTAGCGTTGACGGTATGCAATATGAAAAAGTTATAAAGATTTTGCATAATTATCCACTTTATAGGAATATTTTTATAAAAATGACAGATACAAAGAAGCTGGATTAGATTATGTCGCTTTAGATATATTTTTATGTTATTGCATATCGAATTCTTATTTTTAATTAATTTATGTTTCTTTTTGTAAATGATAATATTATTATGTT
>JANIPM010000006.1:75964218-75979948 GCA_027478405.1 Erythroxylum cassinoides
GCGCCAAGTCCAAAACAGCCAGCATGCAACTCCAAAGAGGGTAGGCCAATGCTGATGCACTACCGGATGTGGTGGTAGAAGGTTGGATTGCTCTGTCGCATCCTGCTGATAAAATGCTGGATTCACGATACTCGAGGAAAATTTTTACCAGAGAGCCCGAGTTTACGGGCAATCCCGAAGGACAAACACATTCTTTAATATTAACGTATTAAAATATTTTGAGAATTGGATGGAAAATTAAACTAATAAAATTTTAAATTTTAAACATTCAATTATTATTAAATTTTCATAAAAATTGTATATAGTAAAAATAAATAATTTAAAATATTATTAAGATATTAAATTACTTTTATATGTTGAAGAAATTGAAATTTAATTAAAAATATATTATTAAATAAAAATTATTTATACAATTTTATTAGTTAAACAAAATTACTAGTGAATTAATAAGTTGAACAATACCGAAAAATCGTTCAATTTATAATTTTTATAGTTGAATTATCAAAAAATATGCATGTGAGTTTACCGAAAATAACCTCTCTATTATATAGGAGTAAGATTGCGTAATCATATCTCTCCAAACTTCACTTCATTGCGAAACTTCGGACTGGATATGACGATGACGATGATTATGTTTTTAATCATTAACATATAATTTACCAATATATTATTTTTAGCTAGGGATGGTAGTCCAGGTTAAAGTCAATAGGTCAAGATTAGCTTGACGAGAGGCTTGGATTGTCCATGGTCATGCTCAGCTTGGGTCGACTTAATGTTATTTTTAATATCGTTTTGAGTTTGGCGCGGGTCCGAGTAGGCAAGGGTCTGGCTTGAGCAGGTTACGCCCGAGTCGGCCCATTACTTTTAATAAAATTAATATATATTCTATCCTATTATTTTAAATCATGAAATATTAAACTCTTAATAATTTATTTTGAGTTTATATTTATTTTATATTTAAATATGATTAAATTCTACCCAAATTTGGATCATACTATTTAAACCCGATTAAACTTCGGGTCAAGTAATGGGCCATGCTTGCCAGGGACCAGCATCTATAGGGCTTGCTTTTTACGTTTTTACCTGTTAGAAAGTTGGAATTTGTCCTAAGCCCATCGGCCCATGTCCTAACACCACAGGTCAGTATCCACATCTCAACCTTAAACTGTTGCTGCAACGACACCTGTGTGCTTTCCTCACCATGCATCTCCTATCTCCATGTTCCTCCTACTTTAAAGAATCTGGCAGACCCAAGTCTTGATCTTGCAAGAAGGTCTAATCTCAACCCAAATCTCTGACTTCATAACCAAAATCCTGAAACTGAACAGATCGAAGAAAGAACAACTTTTTACAGAGATGTCTGGTGGGGTTGGTCTTACGAGCAATGACGTGAACGTACCGGACGAGACTGAGCAAGCACAGAAGCTCCAAGAAGACGTCACTCTCCCGAAGAATCCCAGAACCACCCCAACGTCCAAGAAATCTGGTTTCTTGAGCTTTCGCCAACTGAACTGTCTCGCGGTCATCGTCGTCCTCGCTGCAAGTGGCATGGTAAGCCCTGAAGATTTCGGGTTCGTTGCGTTCTCCTTCATTTACATGTACTTCCTCTCCAAGGTGGCATTCCCCTACGTTCAGAATGCTGAGGACTCCGCCGTTTATCCAAAAAGCGTTGGTATGCGAATTTACGTGTTTGTTGCCTCCATTATCGGCCTGTATCTTCCTATAGCCTATATCTTTGAAGGGATCATCGAGGGTGATAAAGAAGGGATCAAAACAGCTGCACCTCATGTTTTTCTGCTTGCAAGTCAGGTTTTCATGGAAGGAGTGGCGTTCTCTGGCAAGTTCGCGACACCAGTATTTGTGTTTGTGCCTGTTTTCTATAATTCCAAGAGGATCTTCACTATTGTGGATTGGCTGAGGAATGAGTTCTCCAAGGTAGAGGGAGAGTACGGAGGATCTGCAAGAAGACTGCAAATTGGAAGAGCTCTTGCTGTTTCAAACATGGCTTTCTGGTGTTATAATCTGTTTTGCTTTCTGTTACCTGTTTATCTTCCGAAAGCTTTCAAGAAGTATTACTCTAAACTTAAAGATTAACTTTACACAAAAAGAAAGATTGAAGTTGCAATTTGGATTTTGATTCAGTTCTTATCTAATGAATATAGAGATTTTGCTTTCTTATCTTGTTACAAGTTTGATCTATTTGATATTAGTACTTGAATTTGGTTCAATTTGATGCTAATCAACCAACTCTTATTAGATCTACCCTGACAAGCAGTAGGACTCTAAGATCTATTCTATAATGGTAAACTGCGGTGCTTGCGCTGCAGCAACCGTTATAACGGCCGCCGCTGTAAATTGCGATAACAGTCCAAACTGCAACGCGTGCTGCAGTAAATCCCAATAGCAATCCGAACTGTACCGGGCCCAATGCAGTAATGGGGGCGCGGTAACAGTCTGTTGATTATAGTACTTCGAACTGCACGTGCAGATGATGCAACAGCAATAACAGTTGCAGAAATAATCCAAACTACAGACGCAGATGATGCAACCGCAATAACAGGCGCTGCAGTAAATCATGATAACAGGGCAGTAACAGGCATAGTAACAGCACTAACGGGTGCTGTAACAGTCCAAAGTCCGAACTGCAATCGCAACATGATTGCAGAGCATTACCGGAGTAGGCCACGGAGTTGTAACCATTACTCAGTTATGGAAACTAGAGGGGAATGTAACTCCTGAAACATTGGATGATAACATCAGTTGTCAGTAAAGGAAACATGAAAATGCATCTATATCAAGCAAAGCTGCAAAGAATTTTTGTTGGCAGAAAGTTTGGATCTTCCAGGCAATGCGTCATTGGCCCTGGCCCATAAATGAATACGAAGAAACAATTTTTGATACTAAAATCATACTAATCAAACCAATTCCTGTCACTATAATGCCTTGTGTTCCCTAAATTAATTGACAGATCAAGAACTGGCTTAAATTCCTGAAATGGAGATCGGTTGACTTTGAATTGTATAGGTGCAATTTCTAGCTTAAACAAGAGATATCCACAGGTGCGTTATCTTTAACCTGTGGTCTCTTGATATCTGTACGAAACCTGTCAATATCAGAAACAAAAAGCTGAGACGACAGGAACAAGTTCACAATGTTTACAATTTGCATATTTCCTGCAAGACCAAATTGAAAGGTTGTCCTGGCTTGCAGTGTGGAAACGTAATCAAATCCATTCATCCTCCAGGAAGTGAACTATGCATATGCAAACGTGGTGTTCCTGATGAAGTATATAAAAAGCCACATTTATAAGTTCACAGATACAGAAGCGGAGACAGAGAGATAGAGAAAATGTGGTTTTTTGCCAGGAAAGGATCATCTGGGTTTTCATCATCTTCCACAGCCGAGGAAGTGACTCATGGAATTGATGGCTCTGGCCTAACAGCTATTATTACAGGTATCCTTCTACTTCTTATCAGAATAGCTTAATCTGAGTTTTCAGGAAAGAATTTGTGATGTTATGTTGAGACCTGGAAAATGATTTCACTTTCCTATTTCCAGGGATAGAGTTTTTGATGTTCTGTTGAAACCTGGAAAGTGTTTTCAGTTTCCTCCTTCCAGGGTTTAACCAACTAGTACCCGTAGATTTTCAGGGCATCTCTTTATGATTACGTGTCCTTGTTTCTGTGAATTTAGGAGCATCAAGCGGCATTGGCACAGAGACTGCAAGAGTTCTTGCTTTGCGAGGTGTTCATGTTATAATGGGAGTGAGGAACATATCTGCTGGAAACAATGTTAAAGAAGCCATAGTTAAAAAAATTCCTTCTGCTAAGGTCGAAGCCATGGAATTGGACCTCAGTTCTATGGCATCTGTGAGGAAATTTGCATCAGATTTCAAATCCTCAGGTCTTCCACTTAATATACTTATGTAAGTGAAAGAACAAGAACCCTAAAGTTTGTCATAGAATGCCTATCTGATAGTCTTCAAGCTTTGAACTTGATTGGAATAACATTTCCAGAGCAGAAAATAATGTTTTCTTGTTTACTATAAGAAACAATGCAGCGACTATGGGCACTCCATTTTTACTGTCTACGGACAACATTGAGCTACAGTTTGCCACAAACCACATAGGTACTGATTCTGACTTTCCCGCTCTGATCGTCGTTGTTTTTCTTTCTATTACTTTGAAAGTGGCTGCTTCAGCTTCGGTCGCTCGGAAGTTTCGATATTCCTTTGGTTCTTAAGCCTTGGGGTCTAATAGTTCTATCAGAAAATCTAATTTCCAATTCTCAGGTCCAAGAAATTAGGCTAAGGCTATTCTGTTAAACTGATTTCTGCAGGCCATTTTCTTCTTACAAATCAATTGTTGGATACAATGAAGCAAACTGCTGAGAAAAGCAAGAGAGAAGGAAGAATTCTTAATGTTGCATCACAAGGTCACCGGATCACATACCGTGATGGAATTCGTTTCGATCGTATTAATGATCCGTCTGGGTAAGTCTCTTGCAATCTGCACACTCACCTGAATTCAAACTCAGAAATTTGGATTTTGCTGTCCCAGTCTTTTGGTTTTGATGTCTCACCACTCAGAATGCTCAAACTTGTCTTGAGTTTCAGTCACTTTATCGCCAATCTCCTGGTACAAGGTGGTATTATATCTACCAGGTAGCACTCCTCCGCAATGTTGCTGCCCCTCATGATTGCCCTGACGGGCATCCAGAAAGGGCACTACAGTCATTCACTTTCAGGGACTAACATTAAGCTGTCTAGTTTAAGGAAGGGTACTCTGCCAACAAAAGCTTACTGCATCGCAGTACATGCCCCGTGAACTACAGCAGCCCAACTGCCGCATGCCTGACACACGGACGTTGCTACGCCTTGCTACACCTTGCAGTCTTAGGGTGCATGACTGGCTCAAAGCTACAGTTAGAAGTGTAACTAAATGGGAATGTTTGCTCTTTTTCTTCTCCAGGTACGGTAGCATTCGAGCATATGGTCAATCAAAGCTTGCTAATGTGCTACATGCTAAGGAGCTCGCAAAGAAATTGAAGGTATTAAGACTGTCAATGACACAGAAACAGAAGATATTCAGACATGGAAATTTTTCTATGACCTTGTGTCTTCCTATCTTGTTTCAAACTCAAGTATCTGACATTGATTCTGAAACTAATGGGTCCCATTTTCTGGGAAGAACAGATAAAATCAGAAGCTTATCTGAACATTTAGCCAAAATCAGAAAAATGCTATACCAACCCTGTGAGAACAACTTGACTAAATACCATTGTCCTCTTCTAATGTTCATGAGCAGGAAGATGGAGCAAATATAACTGCAAATTCACTTCATCCTGGTGTGATCGCTACGAATATATTCCGTAATTTGGGTTCCTTTAATGGTAATCATGTTTAACCCTTTTTTACATCTTAAACTTCTTCATTAGAGTCATCTCTCTTTTACATACTTCTGCAGACGAACTTACGATCTTAGGGTTTGAGAGTTTGGATCCCTTTGCCTAACCTGTGTTAGTAACTTCCAGTTTATTTGGTTTAACTCAGGCCTTGTTAACGTTCTTGGTAGATTAATGCCTAAAAATATTCAGCAGGTGAGGCAGAACATCAGATCCCTGTTCCTGAACTTCAGAATCATGGATCATATCAAAGAAAAACCTGACAATTATCTGCTTTTTTCTGCAATTTCATTACAGGGAGCTGCAACGACATGTTATGTGGCTTTACATCCTCAGGTTACAGGGATAAGTGGTGAATATTTTTCAGACTCCAACTTGGCCAAAACAAGCTCATTGGGTAGGGATGATGAATTAGCAAAGAAACTCTGGGATTTCAGCATGAACTTGGTTAACAAATGATGCTTTGTACCTTTCACTTTAAGGCAGGAACTGTTTTAAAAAAAAATGTTGTTTTGTCTTGCAAACATTTTCTCTTTGTGGGGTTGTTGAATTGATCTAGTCTTTAAGACTATCTATTGCCGATAAAGTCTCTTCTATGTAATAAAGA
This sequence comes from Erythroxylum cassinoides, assembly GCA_027478405.1. Classification (NCBI taxonomy): domain Eukaryota; kingdom Viridiplantae; phylum Streptophyta; class Magnoliopsida; order Malpighiales; family Erythroxylaceae; genus Erythroxylum; species Erythroxylum cassinoides. The sequence goes on from JANIPM010000006.1 coordinate 75,970,229, forward strand.
TGTAAGAGAAAGCAAGCCTCTCTTTCTTTATCAGCATTAAGCAAGAAATATCCACAGGTGGGTTATCTTTAACCTGTTGTCTCTTGAACTTACTGACTAAACCGAAAGTCTGAAAACCATATCTGTACGAAACCTGTCATTATCAGAAACAAAAAGCTGAGACTACGGGAGCAAGTTCACAATGTTTACAATTTGCATGTTTCCTGCAAGACCAAATTGAAAGATTGTCCTGGCTCGCAGTGTGGAACTATCCATTTATTCTCCAGGAATTGCTATTCATATTCAAACGTGGTGCTCCTGATGAAGTATATAGAAAAGCACATTTATAAGTTGACAGATACGGAAGCAGAAACAGAAACAGAGAGAGATAGAGAAAAAGTGGTTTTTTGGCAAGAAAGGACCATCTGGGTTTTCATCATCTTCCACAGCGGAGGACGTGACTCGTGGAATTGATGGCTCTGGCCTAACAGCTATTGTTACAGGTATCATTATAATTCTTATCAGAATAGCTTAATCTGAGTTTTCAGGTAAGAGTTTTCAGGATAGAGTTAGTGATGTTATGTTGAAACCTGGAAAATGTTTTCATTCCTATTTCTAGGGATAGAGTTTCAGATGTTCTGTTGAAATCTGGAAAAGGGTTTTCAAGTTTCCCACTTCCAGGGTTTAACCAACTAGTACCTGTAGATTTTCAGGGCATCTCTTTATGATTCTGTGTTCTTGTTTCTGTGGGTTTAGGAGCATCAAGGGGCATTGACACAGAGACTGCAAGAGTTCTTGCTTTGCGAGGTGTTCATGTTATAATGGGAGTGAGGAACATATCTGCTGGAAAAAATGTTACAGAAGCCGTAGTTAAAGAAATTCCTTCTGCTAAGGTCGATGCCATGGAATAGGACCTCAGTTCTATGGCATCTGTAACGCATCAGATTTCAAATCCTTAGGTTTTCCATTTAATATACTTATGTAAGTGAAAGAATAAGAACCCTAAAGTTTGCTATGTCATAGAATGCCTATCTGATAGTCTTCAAGCTTTGAAGTTGATTGGAATAACATTTCCAGAGCAAAAAATAATGTTTTCTTGTTTACTATAAGAAACAAGGCAAGAATTATGGGCACTCCATTTTTACTGTCTAAGGACAACATTGAGCTACAGTTTGCCACAAACCACATAGGTACTGATTCTGACTTTCCTGATCTGATCGTTGCCTTTCTTTCTGTTACTTCGAAAGTAGCTGCTTCAGCTTCAGTCGCTCAGAAGTTTTGATACTCCTTTCATTCTTAAGCTTTGCGGTCCAATAGTTCTATCAGAAAATATAATTTCCAATTCTCAAGTCCAAAAATTAGGCTAAGGCTATTCTGTTAAACTGATTTCCGCAGGTCATTTTCTTCTGAAAAATCAATTGTTGGATACTATGAAGCAAACTGCTCAGAAATGCAAGAGAGAAGGAAGAATTTTTAATGTTGCATCACAAACTCACCGGATGGCATACCGTGATGGAATGCGTTTCGATCGTATTAATGATCTGTCTGGGTAAGTCTCTTGCAATCTGCACACTCATCTGAATTCCAACTCAGAAATTTGGATTATGCTGTCCCAATCTTTTGGTTTTGAGATCTCACCACTCAAAATGCTCAAACTTGTCTTGAGTTTCAGTCAATTTAGCACCAATCTCCTGGTTCAAGGTGGTATTATATCTACCAGGTAGCACTCCTCCGTGATGCTGCTGCCCCTCACGGGCATCGAGAAAGGACACGGAAGTCATTAAATTTCAGGGACTAACACTAAGCTTTCTTGAAGGGTACTCTACCCACAAAAGCTTACTGCAGTCTAGAGCACTCCCCGTAAACTACAGGAGCCCAACCGCAGCATGCCTGACACACGGACATTGCTATGCCTAGCTACACCTTGTAGTCTCATGGTGCATGACTAACTCAAAGCTATGGTTGTTGTTTACGCATGTAGAAGAGGAAGAATTGTATTGCATTCATCGTTAAGGAAAATCTGTTACAAGAAGGTAAACTTATTCTAGTCATCCCTATAAGTCAGGGATTACAGAGATCTTATTCTATAAAAACACTAATTACTCCCTAATTTATCGTATTCCTAACAGTTGTAAGTGTAACTAAATGGGAATTTTTGCTCTTTTTCTCCTCCAGGTACAGTAGCTTTCGAGCATACTGTCAAACAAAGCTTGCTAATGTGCCAAGAAATTGAAGGTATTAAGAAAATCACTGACAAAGAAACAGAAGATATTTCAGACGTGGAAATTTTTCTATGACCTTGTGTCTTCCTAACTTGTTATCTGATATTGATTTTGAAACTAATCAATCCCATTTTCCGGGAAGAACGGATAAAATCAGAAGTTTATCTGCACAATTAGGCAAAATCAGAAAAATGCTATACCAAACCTGTGAGAACAACTTGACTAAATACCATTGTCATCTTCTAACGTTCATGAGCAGGAAGATGGAGCAAATATAACCACGAATTCACTTCATCCTGGTGTGATCGCTACGAATATATTCCGTAATATGGGTTCCCTTAATGGTAATCATGTTTAACCCTTTTTTACATCTTAAACTTCTTCATTAGAGGCATCTCTCTTTTACATATTTCTGCGGGCTAACTTATGATCTCAGGGTCTGAGTGTTTGGATCCCTTTGCCTAACCTATGTTAGTAAATTCCAGTTTCTTTTTAACTCAGGCCTTGTTAATGTTTTTGGTAGATTAATGCCTAAAAATGTTCAGCAGGTGAGGCAGAACATCGGATCCCTGTTCCTGAAACGTCAGAATCATGGATCATATAAAAAAGAAAACCTGACAATTATCTGCTTTTTCCTGGAATTTCATTACAAGGAGCTGCAACGACATGTTATGTGGCTTTAAATCCTCAGGTTACAGGGATAAGTGGTGAATATTTTTCAGACTCCAACTTGGCCGAAACGAGCTCATTGGGTAGGGATGATGAGTTAAAAAAGAAACTTTAGGATTTCAGCATGAATTTGGTTAATAAATGATGCTTTGTACCTTTCTGGTTATCTGTTAATTAATAGCAAAGAAACTTTGGGATTTCAGCATGAATTTAGTTAACAAATGATGCTTTGTACCTTTCTGGTTATCTGTTAATTAACATTACACTTCTGCAAATAAGTATAGTTAATGATAGGTATAGAAGTCCACTGTAAGTTTGTAACAGATACTGGACAGAGTTCAAAGATTGTTGTTTCTTAAGCAAGTTTATGACAAAAAATAGTTTTTTTTCCCTTTCAATTAACTTGAAAAGCCTACTCTAAAGCAGAATGGAATGTTTTAAGGAAATTAGACTATGTATCATTGGAATTTACTGCATCTTAAAATGCATAAAAAGTTGCAGACAATGTAAAATTCTAAACATGGGATTTGGAAATTGCAAAAAATGGTAATGTAAATCTTGCTGACAACCTTTTTAAGTCCCCTTTTACAAACATAATTGAAGTTTACAAATTCAACGAGATACTACATAATGGTTTTCTGATATAGTTATCAGATTTTATTTTTTTTTCTCAAACATCTAATGCATCAGAAAGGCATAATCCAGGAATGGAGGAGAATGGAAAACTTTTTTATCTGAAGGGCTATTCTCTTTAAATAGTTATCAGGATTTAATCAAATCCAAATTAGAACTGGAGCCCTTGTGAAGCAAGAACACCAGTCACAACATATTCCTTTCTAGTATGGTGGTTGATGACCAGTCTGTAAATTGGCAAGTACTTGAATAGGATAAGCTGAGAAAATGACCAGACAATAACTTCAGAAGCCACCAGTCAATACAATACTTGAGAATGGTAAAAAATAATACGTAATTGGCAGGCTATAATAATGTGTTTTTTTGAAGGTTTATCCAATTCGAACGACGCAAGACTCCGATTTTGAAACAATAACATACAAAGTAACTAACTAATTTTGCATAACCTGAAAGTATGCAACTTTTGTCACTCCAACAGTCGACAGCTACACACGTACAAAGTGAAATAAACAAGCAAAGACAGTCAACTCTTCGTCTACAAAAGAAACCGTTCCCTTAAAAGCCGTTCCTGGTTTATGTTTTGCAAAGGAATATAAACAAAAGTATGTTGTGGTTGCTAAGCAGGAAAGGGCCATCTGGATTCTCTGCTTCTTCTACAGCTGAGGAAGTAACAAAAGGGATTGATGGCTCTGGTCTCACAGCCATTGTCACAGGTTACTTTTATACACATTTAGTTCTCTCTTAACATGTATATATTATTTTCCATGTCTTCTCTTTTGGCTGGAACTGAGAATTCTTTCCTAGATAGCTACTTCAGAGCTTCAAAAAATCATTTTCCTGGACTTACACTTTTGAACTACTGTTGCTCCAACTCCTCAGGAGCATCAAGTGGGATTGGGGCTGAAACAACACGAGTTCTTGCATTGCGAGGTGTGCATGTAGTAATGGGAGTCAAGAATACAAATTCTGGGAAAAGGGTCAAGGAAACCATAGTGAATGAAATTCCAAGAGCAAAACTTGATGCCCTTGAGTTAGATCTCAGTTCTCTGTCCTCTGTCAGGAAATTCGCATCTGATTTTAGCGCCTCTGGAATTCCACTCAATATCCTGATGTAAGATTGGGAAGAAAAAACAAAAGAACCTGATAGTTTCCATATCAGCTTAATGCATTAGCAAATCCTTAAAATTTCTATTAAATAGAAAGTTTAATATCGTTGTACTTTTATCCTTTTTATTGCAAGAAATAATGCAGGTCAAGCAACCTCATTCAAGCTGTCCAAGGACAACATAGAACTTAACTTTGCAACTAACCACCTAGGTATGCATGTTTTGTACCACAAGAATGGTTCAAAACAACTTTTAGGTGTAAGAGGTTATTTCTTTCTGTATCTGCTTTCAGGTCATTTCCTGTTGACACATCTCTTAATGGAGACCATGAAAAAAACAGCAAAAGAAAGTGGAAGAGAAGCGAGAATTGTGAATGTCTCCTCAAATGCTCACCATTTCTCTTACCCTGGAGGAATTCGTTTTGATAAGCTTAATGATCCCTCAGGGTACTTGACAATAATCCCAACTCAGAATAGTTTCAGAATATGTAATCTCTGCAATATTTGCTTGAATATGAACTGTTACGTATTTAGTGAAACTTACATATGTACAGGTTCACCACCTTTACTTCGTATGCCCAATCGAAGCTTGCTAATGTCCTGCATGCTAATGAACTTGCCAGACGTTTCAAGGTGAGGACTGTGTTTTATATATGGACTTGCATGCATCATCAACCTGATGTACACTACTGTTGTTCCATAAGTTGGTTGCTCACTTGAACAGGAAGATGGAGTAAATATAACTGCAAATTCTCTGCATCCTGGAATGATCATCACTAACCTCTACCGCCAAAGTAATATTGTTAGTGGTAACTACTTGACTTTTCTGTCCTGAGAATGCCTGAAAATCTCTATATATTTCTATAGGTGAATCTGTAGCATCTCTTTTGTATCAAGTCAAAGTTTGTGAATTTCTAGGTATTGTTTCCAAAACTGATTGTCATGGTCCTTTTGTGATAATGCAGTCCTCACTAATAAAATTGGTAAATTTCTGCTCAGAAATGTTCAGCAGGTAAGTCCTGTGTATCTGGTTAGATGTATCTCTTGTTTTACTTTCAGCTCATAGTCCCTACCATAACAGATTCAAACGATAACAGGGAGCAGCAACTACATGTTATGTGGCATTGCATCCACAAGTGAAGGGGACAAGTGGGGCATATTTTATCAACAGCAACTTGGCAAAAGCAAGTTCCAAGGCCAGAGATGCGGATTTGGCAAAGAAACTGTGGGATTTTAGTATGAACTTGATTAACAATAAGAAGTGATTTATCTGATCTACCTGATTCAGTAATGCAGTCCTTTCGGTACCAGCAATTGATATCACCAAAGCTGAATGCATACATAAAACACAAGCTTTCCATCCTCTCTAAATGAAGCTCACAATTCCTGATCGTCTCTAAAACTTTAGATATCATGAGATTTGCAACGAAATTCAATTCAGAAGAAAAAATGAGCCTCAAAAAGAATAGTGAATTGACAAATATGATGGGCACAGTAAAGGGTAGATGTTTACTATGCTTGAAATATGAGAAGCCATGGGAAATTTGACTTGCATATCAGGCTTTAAGGCAAACTGGTGACTATAGGTGAATGGTTTCTTGAGGAAGAGGATTGTTCTGATTACATGCACAGTTGCTGTTGGACGGTAATAATATTACCAAACCAAGCTGCAGTAAATCGGAGCCGAATAATGCCACACAATATCCATTAAAAGTGTTTTCTGTTTCTTTTTCATGACAGGTAGACTAGAGCACTGAGTTAATTTCACATTAAAATTTGCACTTTGGTAAGATCCAACACATATAATCACCAAAAATGCCTAATTGCGAATTATAGAGCTACAACAATTGCCTCCTATGCAAATTTCCAAGGACTAACATTGACAAGGAAGAAAGAAAAGATCTAGCATGTTGTCCCTCTTCCATAAGACTCTGGACCACAGAATTGTATTCAGGCCTACTTCAAAATTGACAAACTGTAGAATTCATATAATAGGCACAATCTTTTTGTTTGAGGAGCTATGCCTGGTTTTCTGGCTTCTCAGCTGAAGGCATTGTGGTAGCAGCTTGTTCTTGAGTCACTAATAACAATTTATATAACAGGGATGAGATAATGAGAGGGAAAAAGAGACACTGAAGGAGGTTGAGTTCGAAAAATGGCTAACCTTGGGACTGAGGTTGAGGTTCCAACTGGCTTTCTTCCAAAGGGGCTATCTGCGCCTGCTGTTGGGAAGCAGATGCTTTTAGTTGTTCTTCTGTCACTTTCAAGTAATCCTCACCGTTATTTGCTCTGTTTGGGGATGAAGCACCGTCTACAATGTCAAAAAAGAATGACAGCATCTCACTTAATCCTATATGACACATCAAACGATCTTTTGCTTTCACAAATATAGATGTATGAAGTAAGTGTATTAACAGAAAACACTGCTGATGATTTTAACTAGATTCCAAAGACCGACATTCATTTAGTTGTGAATCAATCGATTGAGATTTCGATCACAGCAAGGTGTTGAGCATCTCTAAATCTCGGTTTAAGTCAATGATAATGTCCAACTAAATGGCTAACCTTGAGACTGAGGTTGAGGTTCCAACTGGCTTCCTTCCAAAGGGGCTATCTGCGCCTGCTGTTGGGAAGCAGATGCTTTTAGTTGATCTTCTGTCATTTTCAAGTAATCCTCACTGCTATATGCTCTGTTTGGGGATGAAGCACCATCTACAATGTCAAAAAAGAATGATAGCATCTCACTTAGTCCTATACGACACATCAAACGATCTTTTGCTTACACAAATATCGATGTATGAAGTAAGGGTATTAACAGGAAAACACTGCTTATGATTTTACCTAGATTCCAAATACCAACATTCATTTAGTTATGAATCAATCCATTGAGATTTCGATCATAGCAAGGTGTTGAGCACCTATAAATCTCGGTCTAAGTTAATGATAATGTCCAACTAGTTGATTTCTTTCAACTATTCAGTCCCCAAAAGAGTAGTGTCCTTAAATCAGTAAAACCAGTATCTCATTTCTGACTGGATAACAATCGACTGCTTAACAGCCTAAGTTTTAGTAGATTTTATTCAGTAACCACAATGTTACTTTTTAGACATGTTAACTATAGCATCAATTTGAAACTCCTACAAGTTCAGCAACCTTCCAAGGAACACTGAATTGCCAATGAACAGTAAACAGATCAAAAGTTCAGCAACCAAAGACATGTCGATGATGAAGCATATTTTGATTATCTCTAATGACTCACTAGGATCAGGAGTTACTGGACTATTCTCAGTTTTGACAGTTGAAGAAGGGGTTGGGACAGCACTCCCTTTGTTAGAGTTGTATGTGCTTCGCAATTCACTAGAAATTTCATCTAGACCGATCTCTTTTTCAAGTGTGCTCTTGAATTCTCTTGAAACCTCCTGCATAAAAAGATTAGAAATCGTTTTTCTATCAAAAAGGAGCATGACAATTAACCCAGAAAAAGTTCAGAGATCTACCTGGAGTTCTTTAATAGCAGGCTGAAAATCACGCAAAGTTTTCCCAAGGTTGCGAGCAACCTGTAATTACATTAATACAGATATTATCCCAAGGGAAAAAGGAATCATCGGTATGAATGCTAAAACTTGCAAGGTAATTTTTGTAGAAGAAGCAAAGACATGGTCAAGAATGAAGAATGAAACAGCAGGACCCTCACACTATAACCTTTCTTACATTGATGCATAAGAGTGCACGTTACATTGATTACAAAATTCCCAAGTCTATTAACTCCATAGTATGATACTGACTAGGTGTTTCAGGCCCTATAATAGATCAAAATTGCAAGCCAAATTGCACAACAATGACAAATTTCTTGTATCAAACCTCAAAAAGAAAAGTTTAATTTCCACTGATACAGCAACTAACCTCGGCGAGTCCTTTGGGGCCAAAAACTAACAAAGCCACTACCCCTATAACCAAAGCTTCGGGAGCTCCAACACCGAACAAAGATGCACGAACCACCATACCCTTAAATCTCCGTCTCTTCTCTGTTCATCACAAAGAAGAAATTGTCACTGACAACTAAATACAGAAGCTTAAATTAGGGTAAAAATTCCTACCAGCTCAAAAAGGCACACCTTTCTTAATACACTTTGGAGTAATTGATATACCCAGATGCTTTAAACCATCCCATTGAGAGAAAGAACCAAGACCCAGTTGAGGAATCAATGTGGCAACACCGAATTTGGCCTTTTTATGGCATAACTTCAAAGAAGAGTAGGATGACAAGCAAGAAATAGTAGACTTGGAGCTCGTAGAGGTCGAGCACAAAGAACTCGAAGCTAAAGTAGCCATGACCAAGATTTTTTGGTCACCGGATCGTGGCCTGGCACCAGTGAGCCTCCTGTAACAGATAAGAGTTAGGGGTCAGTGTCTGTGTTGTCTAAAAGGGTACAATGGAGGGTTCGAACTGATCCAAGTTCATGATCGGCTTCACCATGTCCAAGCCCTACAGAGCCCAACCGGAGACAATAAGTAAGAAATAAGATTTTTGTGTGTGTCACAAAGTTAGAAACAATATTTTGGAGATTTTAAATGTTTTAGTGAATAATTAAAAAAATACATACATGAAAACAATAATAACTTTATTTTTATTTAAGCAAAACAAGAAAAATGATTTTAACTCGACTTAAATAATACAAATGATTTATTTTCATTCATCAACGCGGATTATTCGGAAACAATCTCTCTACAAATCAAAGATAAAGCTGCATATTATTGAACCTCTTCAAACTCCATGTCTTGCGTCTGTGTAACACCCTATGCCCGAGACCATCCATTCATCTATTAAATGAAAACCGGAACAGCCACCTTCTGCCCACAGCCAAGACTCGATCTCATGATGGTGTCTTTTGACATGTTATTTGATAAGAAATGTGACATTTGGGCAATGTTTGGTATGATATAAAGTTTTTAATAAAATATAATGATTTATAATGAAATATAAATAAATTTAATGTTAGAAAATTATTGTTTGAAAGGAATATAAGGGTTCATAATATAGTATAATGAAATATTATTTAAAATAAGAGTTTATAATATAATTTAGCGAAAAGTTGTTTATCATTTTACATT
>JANIPM010000006.1:76003715-76015529 GCA_027478405.1 Erythroxylum cassinoides
TGCTGTTGTTTCTGATTCTAAATGTAGATCTGTTTGTTGGGTTTGTGACATTTAGTGTCTGGGATCGTAAATGTTTGTTTGGTTCGTGGGAAGATCGGGGAAAGGGAGAGAACAGTAAGCTGAGTGAAACTGTTAAAATGGTAACAGGGTTTTTTTTTTTTTTTTTGCCTGGTTGCAAGAATCTGGAATCTTGAATCTGAACTATTGAGATATTTTGAGGATTTTGAAGCATGACATAGTAGTTGGTAGTCTTGAAAATTTGCATGTTGAAATGGTTGGGATTTGAACTTTTCAATCTATGGTTTCTTTTTTATGTGTGTTGAAGTTGAATAACTGTGTGCTCCTTGAATAACCCTTAGTAGGTTTTAATATTTAAAGCTTTAAAACCCAGAGGTTTGGAGCTTTCAGGTTTTCCTGAGGAACCATGAATAGGTTTATCTTTGATTCTTCGACCACTTTCGTTCTTTTCACTTAAGGTCAATGAACCGGTAATATAACCTGAATTCACATAGTAGTTACATAAGCACGCTTCCCCACATGGTTGCATTTCTGGGAGTTTAAATAAAAGATGAAGTTAGTAGATAATTTTCTGCTTGAATAGCCATTATTTGTCTTGAATCTGTATACAATGCTCATATAATTAGGCTTTTATTTTGTTGTGCAGGTCTTTCTCTTTATAAAAGCTATAGTTATCACAATAATTGCTTCTGGAAATTGATAATGGTGAGCTTTTAATTCCCACCTCCAGTCATAAACGTGGTTCAACAAGTTGATCTTTCTGGAAAATGCCAATCAATTACAAATTATTTCATATTCTGAGCAATTTCGCACGAATAGATTAATGAAGTAAGTTAATTGATGAAAAGGGAATAGCTTTTTGAGGAGTTTTCTGTTCCATAAGTCCAGAAAACAAAAAGATGCCTTCATGGTGGAAGTCATCTTCAAAAGAAGTGAAGAAGAAATCAAATAAAGAAAGTTTCATTGACTCGTTCAACCGAAGGTTTAGAAGTCCATCTGATATCAAGCCAGATAATAGATCAGGAGTTTCGGAAAAACACTGCAGTGATACTGTTTCAGAGAGGGGTTCTCTATCTCGAGCAGAATCCAGGTCACCCTCACCTTCCAGAAACCATGTGGCTCGGTGTCAAAGCTTTGCTGAGAGGTCCCATGCTCAGCCGCTTCCTCTTCCTGGTGTGCATTCACCAGTTTTGGGGTGTAGGGACTCGGGAAATGATGTATCAAGGAAAATAAGGTCTGAGAAGAGTTCAAAGTCATCATTATTTTTACCTCTTCCAAAACCAGGTTGCATTGGTGGTAGGCCACATCCAACGGATTTAGGTTGGGAATTGGTCACTGCATCAATTTCTAGTGAGAGCTCCGTTGATAGTGATGATCCTGCTAACTCTACTCATTGCAGTCCACAAGCTACTGACTATGACCAGGGGACAAGAACTACTGAGATCAGCCCTTCAAGGTCAGCCTGCCACTAGTATCATATTACAGAATCCATAATTTATATGTCATATGTTTCTTTCCTTAGCTATTCCCTGATGTAATTTTCATAACTTTTCCTAAAGCAGAATGCTCAAGGGTCAATCATCTTCAATTGGTGAAATAAGCACAAGAGAGTAGAAAAAACCAGCCAACCTTTTATATGGTAATCATACTTCTCCTACATCACCCAAACGTGGACCTCTATGCACTCATGTGCCCAATCTACAAGTTCCATACAATTATGCTCTCTCCAGTGCTCCAGACAGCTCCATGTCTAGTCCTTCCAGAAGTCCAATGAGGCCATTTGGCACTGAGCAACTCATGAACTCTGCTTTCTGGGCAGGCAAACCTTATTCAGATGTCAACTTTCTAGGTTCTGGCCACTGCTCTAGTCCTGGTTCTGGATACAATTCTGGTCACAATTCAACGGGAGGGGATATGTCAGGACAGCTATTCTGGCAACAAAGCAGGGGTAGTCCTGAATGTTCTCCAATACCCAGTCCTAGTTCTAGAGTTCAAAGCGGTGCTGTTACCCCTATTCATCCTAGATCAGTGGGCACAACCATGGACACACAGTCAAGCTGGCCTGATGATGGCAAACAGCAAAGCCATCGCCTACCTCGTCCACCAGTAGCAATGTCCAGCCATTCCCCTTTTTCTCATTCTAATTCAGCAGCAGCATCTCCCTCTGTGCCAAGAAGTCCTGGAAGGGCAGAAAATCTGTTAAATCGTGGATCATGCTGGAAAAAGGGAAAACTACTGGGTATAGGCACATTTGGACATGTTTACGTCGGTTTTAACAGGTAAGACTAATAGATGGTAAATGTGCATGAAAATGTATTTCGAAACTGTTTGATGTCATGTTATATATTCTTCAGTTTCAGCATAAGAGAGATATTACTGGTTCATATGATGGCTATCATGCTAATAATCACTAATAATAACTTCCTTCCCATAGTACAATACAGCTTGCAGAGATTTTATCTTAAGCCACTTTTAAGATTAATATATAATGAAGAAGTGCTTGTCGCATAACTCATTTCATTTTAACTGGTCAGTGAAAGTGGCGATATGTGTGCAATGAAAGAGGTGACATTGTTTTCTGATGATGCCAAGTCCATGGAAAGTGCTAAGCAGTTAATGCAGGCAAGTTGGTGGCAGTATGGAAAAGGTTTTAGTGAAAATATATAGAAGTCTTTACTTAGTCGTTCTGAAATTATTTTTCTATTTTTGAACAGGAAATTGTTCTGTTGAGCCGCTTGCGACACCCCAACATTGTGCAATATTATGGGTCTGAGACGGTATGTCTTAATATGTGCCATTCTTCTCCTTATATGTATATTTTATTTGAACACTGCTTACAGATATTGGAGTTGTCTGTACTGTGGGAATATTAAACCTAAAATAGCACCAGTAGTCTATGTCGCAAATGTGATGAAGCTGTTGTGTAGATAGTGTGGTGGGATGAAGATGAATTTTCTAGACAACATAATTTAGAAGTTTGCATATTGAGTTGCTTTATTTGCACGAAAGCTACTTGGAAAAGCATGCTGTTTTTGGACACTATTAAACTTAGATTTTAAGTTGATAAATGCTTCATTTGAAAGTAGTTCTTAAATGGTAAATTACTTCCTAAAAAATTGTACTGTGATTGGAGGGTGAAGTTCTGGCACTTGTGGTTTGGGTTTCTGGTCCTATGTTGATTTAACATCTCATTTTCGTAGGATAGCCAGTTTTTTTGTTAATAATTATGGTGCTATGGATTTTATTGATTATTTGTCGTCAAATGGGATTATATTTTTCCACTTCAGTTGATCCAATTTTTTTTGCATATACTATTCTTATTTATCTTGCTGCTTGCCTTAACTTGTCAATGATTTTTGCACAGGTTGGTGACAAGCTCTATATATACCTAGAGTACATATCTGGTGGATCCATATATAAGCTTCTCCAGGAATATGGACAGTTGGGTGAGCTAGCAATTCGCAGCTATACCCAGCAGATCTTGTCAGGACTTGCGTACTTGCACTCTAAAAATACCGTCCATAGGTGAATTCATTAACCTACTTAATAGGCATGTATCTGCTCAACTTGAAGATTGCTGATATTCTTATGTTAAATTCTCATATGCAGAGACATTAAAGGAGCAAACATACTTGTGGATCCAAATGGTCGTGTTAAATTGGCAGACTTTGGTATGGCAAAGCATGTGAGTAGACTCAGTTACTTACACCTTTGTAATGGCATGCCATTGAGTCATTAATAAGTCTATTGGTAGGGATTCAGTAGAAGAATGGTGCTTCATGTTGAATGAATTCGGTATTCAATCATCAAACTTACCTTTGTTCACTCGTTTGTTAACTTTTCATGCTTCGACATCATGCTCTTAGAGCAAAATTTTGGTATGCCCGCTATCTATGGGTACATTAATGTGATTTGACCTTGTTTATGAGTTTCATGATCAAACTCTGATTGTGTAGCTGCCTAATGCTTGTTTTACAGATCAATGGACAGTCATGTCATCTATCTTTTAAGGGAAGCCCATACTGGACGGCACCTGAGGTATGATGATAACATTTACGTGCTTAATCATGTCATGATTCTTCATTAATCACTCGCTTTAAAAAAAAAAAATCAGGTCATAAAGAACTCAAATGGTTGCAACCTTGCTGTGGATATATGGAGTCTTGGATGTACGGTACTGGAAATGGCTACAACAAAACCACCATGGAGCCAGTATGAAGGAGTAGGTTCAATACATGAGCATTCCGAATGTTTGGATCGATTCAATATGGAAATTTAAGTTAATGTGATTTGATTAACTTGTGCTTCATATAGTTATTCATGAAACTGCTTTGCTTTATTATTTCTTATCTAGGACTTGATATTTGACAGTCGGAATGCTTGTTTATTATGCTGTGAAGGTTGCGGCCATGTTTAAGATTGGAAATAGTAAGGATCTCCCAGCAATTCCAGATCATCTCTCTGATGATGGAAAAGATTTTGTCTGGCAATGTTTACAAAGAAATCCACTACGTCGTCCTTCCGCTTCCCAGCTTTTGGAACATCGGTTTGTAAAGCATGTGGCACCTTTGGAAAGACCTGTTCATAATTCTGAACCTAGAGATCCACCTCCCGGGGTTACAAACGGGTTTAAGATTTTGGTAAATTTTCTGTTCTTTGTTATGATTTTCTCTTTACTGGGTCTACTTTTGTTGTATTAAGAGAGAGTGGAATTTGTATTCATATGTTGGATTTGATTTCCAGCAATAGGCATCTTTATAGCTTTTAAATGGATGTTATATCTTATACCTTGTATTGTTGTCTGATATCTTTGCATCACTTATCCTGATCCGATCTGTTGAATATGCCGCAAATAAAGATTTGGCTGATTACCAGAACCTTTTTTGTCCGAACACTCTCACTGTTACTGGCGGAACTTTCTTTTCACATATGTTTTACTGATTTCTCTGGTACAATGTTTAGTTTTTTCACAATGGTTTTTAACTGTTGTCCTGGCTTGTTAACAGGGCATTAATCAAGTGAGAAATTTCTCCACCTCGGACTCAGAAAGACTTGCAGTTCATTCATCTAGAGTTTTGAGAGCTGGTTCTCAGGCCAGGTATATCTCTCGGAATCATTACATTTTTCCCATATATGTATTTGTTATTAGCTTTTGTTCTGATTTCAGCTGCACCATTTTTAGTGACATCCATATTCCGAGGAACATATCTTGTCCCGTTTCACCTATCGGAAGCCCTCTTTCGCATTCAAGATCCCCACAGAATCTGAATGGGAGAATGTCTCCTTCACCACTATCTAGCCCGCGGACCACCTCGGGTTCATCCACACCCCTGACAGGTGGCCCTGGCGCCGTTCCTTTCAATCATTTAAAACAGTCAGTTTACTTGCAAGAGGGCTTTCTAAACATGTCGAAGCCTTCAAATACCGTGTACAGCAACGGCCCATCTTATCATGATTCCAATCTCGATCTCTTTCGAGGAATGCAGATGGGGTCTCAAATCTTCTCAGAGCTGATTCCCTGTGAATATGATGCCTTAGGAAAGCAGCTTGGGAGGCCTGCTCATGGAGAGCTTTACGACGGACAGTCAGTGCTGGCTGATCAAGTGTCTATGCAGCTCCTGAGAGATCATGTGAAGATGAAACCATCCTTGGATCTAAGTCCAAAATCGCCGTTACCAAGCTGGACTAGTGGCATTTAACTTGATGCTTTTTCCTTAACCTGTTGATCTGCAAGTCAAGTTCACCAACAGCTGACGGAAGTAATTCGTCCAAATAAGGGCTTGAGGGAGAAAGAAAATGACAGGAGCAATAGAGTTATGGTGGACGGATGAGAACTACTTTCCTTTGGACCTGTAAACTGATAACCATGTTAAGCCTTTTTCATAATCTGGATTCTGATATCGGCTGTTCAGTTCCCTCTGTACCGCTTGCTAGCCATCCTTGAGCCAATTTCTGGTTTGATGAAGCATCAATCATGTAGCTTGTGATTCCCCCCAGAGATAAAGCTTTCTGGTAATCCAATGTATGGCAGTTATCAGAGAATTGCATATATTCGTGGCAGTGAAAACTGTATATTCTTTTAGATCATTATCATCATCATTATCATCATCATACAGAAGGAAAACAAAGACCAAGTACAAATTACTAGCTTTTAGACTACATTTTTGGAGTCTGAAACTGCTGTACAGAAGAAGATGGAGACTGGATAGTGGAACTAAAGATGGAAAATTTGTTTGTGAAGCAATTTGTAGATTTGCTGAGCACTGTTGTATATCTCATTCTTGCAAAGTTTGGAGGATGAACATGTAACTCTGGTGGAATTTGTTTGTGGTATGTATATTATTCAATGTTCAAGCATATTGGAAACGGTGAATTCCGATTCTTCCAGTTTCTGAGCAATATCTCTGTATTGCCTTCTAATTGTTTTTTTTTTTTTTATAATCCAGGGTCCGGGCTTGGCCCGACCACATCAGACTTATAAGTTATTCACTCAGACTCGTAGATATATAAATCCGGGTCTGATCTTAGATAATAGCAAAGATACCTACTCTAACGGATGGGCCATTATCAAGGGGATTATATCACCTTAAATAAAGGTTGTTCTTCTCGAGGCTCGAACCCAGTATCCGGTCGCTGTACTTCGCTGCTCGGTGGTATAGAATTATTCTTTATTGAAGCGATTAAGGTAGTTGATAGAACACAATCACGACAACAAACATAGTACATGAGAAAGAACCCCTTCTAAAGTCTAAGCCTAGGCCGCCATAAGAAACTCCTTGTCCTTCTCCAACCTCTCCATGGTTTCTGGTTCCAAGCTTATCTCCACATCAATCCCGCCACTCTTCCCCTGATACAAATACATCATCCCATCAAACCTGTTGTTTGATCCACTCCTCACCGCCTCTGGCTTTCCCCAACCGAAGTCCACCTCGTACACACGAAACCTCGGCGAGCTTCCCACAGCCACGCAGTTCACTCCCGCATCCTTGTACTGAAATATCTTCGGTGCAGCCTCCCACTCTTTGTTACGTTCCTCGATGGCTTTCGCGTTGTGCATGTCAATGGCCTTTTGTATCACCGAAGCCCCGAACTCAGGCGGATGCTTCAGCAACAGCCCGGCTGCCGTCGCCGTGAATATTGCCTGAATCAGATTACCGAAGTAACTATCCGGCATCGGCGGGTTGACTCTTTTCCGGCAATCGGCGAAGACGGTGAACACCGTGATGTCTTCAGGTTTTAGCTCGCGAGCTTGCGTTACTTGACGCCATACATGGGCTGACAGTGCTTGGAATGTGGAGAACGGTTTTGAACCGTCCGGTGGAAGATTTGCGTTGACCTTTGACTTGATTTGATCGATGAGTGAGTCAGAGAATCTGAAGACTCTCTCTCGAAGCGGCGGAGACAGTTTGGCGTCTCCGTTGGTATGTGGGTCCGGAGGAAGAGAAAGGTCAAGTTTCACCCGCGTGTCGCGCGCTTTGGTTCTCTCGAGGAATGGCGGGACCGAGATTGAAGATGATCCACGGCAGATCTCAGCCCAAGAACTCATGAAGTGCCACGTGGACATCCCGTCAAGAACCGCGTGGTTGAACGCGCAACCCATTGCGAGTCCATCTTTTAGCTTCGTTAACTGCGGGCCAATCAGATAGTTTGCTTAATAAGTCTCCAAGTGATGTGATTAAAGCAACTGTAAGCTACCTGATAGTGTACGGAATTAACACAATAAAAAACATTTTGAAGTCAATTTAATTTTAGTAATACTTTTTAATATTAAAAAATAGAAATTTGATACTTTTAAAAACAATTAATCTTTTCAAAAATTTAAAAAGATTTTTTAAAAATCAGAAAGAATTTTTTTGAAAATTTTAAAGATTATAAAATAAAACTTTTTAAATTTCTTAAAACTCTTAAAAAAATTAAGAGAAAAAATCATTTAGATACACATTGAGTAAACCTTTGGATTAACGCAATAGTCTACAAATCACGTCAATCGGGTACTTCTGTATTAGGCAAGTCTTGTATGATAGACTTGATCGAGAGAGCGTAAGTAGAGGAATTCTAACACAGGACTTTTTGACCCCATATCTCCTACTCCACTAACTCGACTAATCTTAGAGGCAAGAAATATTTATATATCTGCCTCTTTAAATATAAATTATTGAATTAACATTCAAAATACCCATTAATAATTTTTTAACGAAAACAACATAATTATAATTTATATGCTTTAATTATCCAATTCCACTTATAAATTAAGGCAAATAATTTTTGGTATTTTTGAGAATTTATTACTATTAAATTTGCACATGGGAACTTAAATAAAATAAAAGAACTAAATTAAAAAACTAAATTTTGTGGGTCCATAGAATTGATATGAAGTAGTTTTGTGTAGGGATGACAATCTAGCCCGAGCATTGACCAAGGCTTTGATCCAACCCGAGCCGAGACCCGAGAGACCTTTTATAAAATTATTATTTATGTTTTATGAAGATAACAACTCAATAAAAATTTCGTTCATATGAAGAGTTTGAAAAAGTTTTTTATGTTTAATAATATTGTTACTCTAAAAAAATTTTAAAATCAAGAAACGATGTCGTTTTAATTACCTGTACAGCCAGTAAAGGCCTGTGAAGTCCCTCCAGGTTCAGGACTCCATTGTACGGAATCAATTCCTTCAAATTCTCTGCGCCTTCCTTATCAACCGTTAGATCCTCCACACTGAGCTCATCAGCAGATGCTTCCATGATCTCCACACCGTCCATCTCATCATCGTACTCCACTCTGAAAACTCCATCGTCGTCTTTCCCAAGCTTCCCAGCAAGTTGATGGAAGTCTTCCAGAACTATCCCAAGCCCATCTTTCAGTTTCTCCACCATATCCTCGTAGTTGTTGCCCTTGTAAAGCAACAGCTTCTGGTTGTAGAAGAAGGCCAGATATGGAAGATCAAACGTGACAAGCTGACATTGCCTAGTCCCGAGCTTCTTGCTGGGGTTGACGTGTGTTTTGCTCGTGATCTTCACCTTCGCGTGATCTTCCTTCTTCTCCACTGGTTCGGAAGCCATTGTTGATGGTAAGAACGAAGTTTAGCAGGTTAAGAAAGTGATGACTTGTGGTGGTGTTGAAAGACATGAAGAGGCACTTATAGAGAAGAAGAAGAAGTCATTTGATGTAGGTGGGAAGACATTAATGTACTTCATGGAAGGTCGTTGAGTTAAATTAATGGCTATTCTTCAGTCCGGTGGCAAATGGCAGGTGTCGGCAAATTTTGTTCATTAAAGCTTTCATAAAGTAAAAACGTCACTTGTACGTCGTCTCAATACTACCGCAATTACTTAAGACTGCTCCGTAACTTCCTTGGATTCAAAAGTGGAACGTCCACCTTCGTCATCCTCACATTTTAGCCTGATATCATGTAAGGGAGATAAATTACGATTTGATCTTAGCCAATTTTTTGAAAAAGTGGCCTAGTGTTCGGTGTATACAAGGAGTCATCACATTGGATAAGCTCTCACACTGTCACTGTCGAGATTCGAACCCGAGACGAATCCAAGATTTTAGTTTTGAGGGGCCAAGGAACTTAATTTTGTAGGGGCTATAGTCCTACTTAGTTTACTATATATATACACATATTCTAAAAAAAATTTAGTCTTGTAGGGGCTATAGTCCTTGCTAGCCCCCTTCTGGATCCATCCCTACCTTAGACTCACTTTCCTTCCCAATGATCAACTGGACTCACTTTCCTTGCTCCATAACTCCCTGGCGCAAGTAAGTTGATAAAGGAGTTTTGCTTAAGTGTGTTTAGGAATTTGAACCCTTATTATATATTTATCTGTTTAAAATTTGAAGGAAGAGTTTTATTTTTTATAAGGTACTTATCTTATTTAAACGGATATTAATTTTAATGTAGATAATTTAAAAGTACTTTTTTATAATTAGAACCCTTTTTAATCTCGATATAGATGATTTAAAAATACCTTTTTATAATTAGAACCTTTTTAAAACATATCATAACTAGAAAAAAAAATTGTCGAATTAATAAACAGGAGTCGAATTTCCGACCTACCTAATTAAAGTCAGCCCTTACCATTGGACTTCTGTGCTCGCAGCTCATTCACATGATTTTTTATCCTCTTAGAACAAACACATTTATAATAAATTGTCATGTAAAATTTTAAATTTCAGTTTTTAATATACTTTTATATATAAAATGATCTTTAGAATTACACTATTTGATTTTTAAAAGTTTAGACATTTAAAGAAAAACTTTAATTGAAATGACAAAATGTTAGAAAGAGCTAGAATTTTAAATTTATTATCTCAACTCAAAAAAGCCATTAATTTTATTTAGTTTGTGTTAAAAAATATTAACTTTTAAGTAAAATTAACTGACTTGGATTGAGTCAAGCCAGAGGTTTTAATATACGATTAGAGTTCAATGGAATTTAAATTGCTCAAAACTAAAGTTGTCTTCATAAAATAATATCGTTTTGGTTTTTTTTTAATTGAAAAGGTACGGACAGTTTGAGTCAATTACATAAATTCAAAATCGACTCAAATTTTGGTTAACTTAAGCCCGAAATGTTAGATTTAGATACATTGAACCGAACTTAATTTATTAAACCTACTTTTAAGCATTTCTTTTAAACTCAGTTACAACATTCAATAAATGCATAATCACAACCGACTCAAATTTTAGTTAACTTAAGCTCAAAATGTTAAATTTAGATACATCGAATCCAACTTAATTTATCAAACCTACTTTTAAGCATTTCTTTTAAACTTAGTTACAACATCCAATAAATGCATAACCACAAAGGATTTTAGATGTAAGAACTTGGAGGTTCCAAAAACATTTGATAAAATCAGAAACAAATGTCATTACTTAATAAGGATAAGATTGCGTATTTCATAAATACGCTGAACTTACATTTTAACGATAGTGTTATTGTTGAAAGTATTAAAAAAAAAAGGAGTAAGTTGGTAAGCTCTCTCTGTTCTTTTTTTTTTTTTTTGACTAAAAGGAAATTGTTAAAACAGATTTAAAAATTAGTTTGGAAAATCTAATTCCTGACATATTCTCAAGGAGGAAGCGTTGGCACCCTATAGGTGCAGTATCAAAATAAGTGACGTCTACATCAAAAGCAGCAGCATGAGTGACAAGCCAGTTAGCACTTCTGTTACCCTCTCGATAAACATGCTGATAAACAACAGTCCAATTACGGTGAAATAGTTCACGGATGCTCGCGACAATAAGGCATACCACCTGTGTATGGGAACTCGAAGAAGACAGAAGCCGGTGCAGCGCTGTCGAATCAACCTCTAACTCTATGTGACGGGTAAGCTCTCTCTTTCCTTGATTAAAGCTGTGCTGAAATCGAAGTGGAATGGAAGGCATTAAACGACATCTACAATCCAACTGTTTATTTAGATAATGTTAGTGTCAGGAAGACAAGAAGTGGTCCCTTTGACAAGACCAAAAGGACCACTTTCTTTTTTTTCTATTTCGTACAATATTAATATCATGTTTAACGATAAGAGAATTATGTTAATGGTTAACTGATGCTATCAACAGTTAGTTAATAATTGATTCTATTATATGATTTGGTTTAATTAGTAGATCATATTTGTTATTTATTAAAAATATTAAGTAAAATTAACTATTTAATATTAGTTGTTGATATGTAAAATAACTTATGAGAACATAATTTTAAAAATTATAAGGATATGAATATTATATTTCTTAATATTTCGTTAAATATTTTTATAAGAATTTAGATATTTAATTTTACAAAAATTAAG